>CAUYRH010078480.1:0-16554 GCA_963574655.1 Perodicticus potto
TGATGCCAAGAAAGTAAGTAGGACTATGTTTATTATAGAATACTTTGACTCTGAGGCTCAGTATGAAGTCATCAGTTAACTTCTTATTTTTTTTCAAAGTCTCAAAAAATAGACAACTAATATTATATAAATAAAAGTAAAAGACAGTTTCAAAAAACAGATCATGCCAAATCTTATAGACAATAGAAAAAGAAGAAATATTTCAAAATCACTCTACTTGATCTGGATACACCTAATACTGAAATTGGAGAAAATATATTGTTATAAAGGGAAATTACAAACGTATTTCACTTATAAATGAGGATGCAATATCCTAAACAACATATTGACAAGTTGAATTAAAAGTTAATGATTAAGTAATGTACTTTGGTCAAAATTGAATCCAATTTATGTGAGAATTAGTCACTATTTTCTTTCCTTTTATAAAGTCTTTTTATGAAGAACTATTTCCTTTTATAAAGTCCTTTTATAAAGAACTATCTTTATATTTGCGATACTAAGTCTTTATTATGTGAGTTGAAATATTTTCTTTGGTGTTTTAGCTTAGATCATAGTGTTTTTGCTTTAAAAATGAGGTAAGGTTAGCTGTGTGCCCCAGCTACTCTGGAGGCTGAGGCAAGAGAATTGCCTAAGCCCAGGAGTTGGAGGTTGCTATGAGCACTGTGACACCATGGCACTCTACCGAGGGCGATAAACTGAGATTCTGTCATTACAAAAAAAAAAAAAAAGAATGTTATAATGATCATCCATATGCATCCATATCTTTTTTCTAAGATTCAACAGTTGTTGAAGTTTTGCATATTTACATTATCTATTTGTGTGTGTCTTTTGCTAAGTTATTTGAGAGTAAGCTGTAGACATCTACACACTCCACACTCCATCTAATCTGCCTCTTCTAAAAATAGTTATCTTTCTCTAATACTACCAATTATCATTACCACACCTAAAAGATGAAGTGAATTCCCTAAATTTTCTACTGTCCAGCCAATATTCAAATTTTCTCAGTTCTCTGCAAAATACCTTTTACAGATAGCTTTTCCACCAAAGAAAATATGATCTGAGAAGTCAGTTTTGCTTTTAATTTTTCTGAGCACTTGTGACTATTAAAATTTCTAACATCAACAGAAAAAAGTATTTCTGTTGGTGTTTTCAAAATTCAGCTTTTTTTTTTTTTTTTTTTTTTTGAGACAGAGTCTCACTTGGTCATCCTTGGTAGAGTGCTGTCATGTCTTAGCTCACAGCAACCTCAAACTCTTGGGTTCAAGTGATCCTCTTGTCTCAGCCTTCCAAGTCACTGGGACTACAGCAGCCCACTACCACCACACTGGACTATTTTTTAGGAACAGGGTCTCGCTCCAGCTCAGGCTGGTCTCAAAACTGTTAGCTCAGGCAATCTACCTGCCTCAGCCTCCCAAGTGCTGGGATTACGGGTGTGAGCCACCACACCCAGCCCCTCAAAATTCAGCTTAACTAAAATACCTCTGTCCTCTGCCTCAGTTCTAAGTAAGCCTAAGATAGAGTAGTGCAAAATTGTGTGTTGCTTTTCATGCGTGGTGATACTCAACTAAATAGAATAGATATTGATTGTCATAGATATTTGGTTAATTACCTCACTATTATTATTCTACTTTTCCTGTTTCTAATATCACCTTGAACCATGTAGTCTATTGGCCATTGACCAGGGATGGATCACCCAGTTTATTTTGTCTCCCTTAGTGATTAGTCCAGGGAAGGACATGTGACCCATGTTAGGTTGATCAAGGTGAGACTAAACACCAAAACTTTGTTTTTCTTTTTCCTTTTTTTTTGTTTATTTTTTCCCTAGTACATAAGAGGTGTGATAAACACCAAAACTTTTGATTTAACTGTTGTCAGAGCAGTGGTTCTCTTTCCTGTGAGACATAAAAAAGGAAGCCTATAATCCCAGGGCCTATTGTCTGCTATCTTGGATACCAAAGGAAAAAGCCAACTCGAAGATTTAGCTAACACAAGAAAGAGAACGTGAGGCATAAAGAGAAACCAGGATCTGGTCACAGTTTATGAGCCCTGATCTAAGCCTCATTTGAAGCCAGCATGCCCCCCACCACATTATTTATTTATATTACCCTACCGATTTTTTTTTATTTCATCCAATTTGTGTTGTGTTTTCTGTTATTTCCAGTTAAGAGTCCCAAGGTATTCACTCACTCCTGAGTGTAATAGGCTGCATGAAGATAAGGAAGTGTAGCATTTAGATGATACTGTAGTAATAGTATTATTATTAATAATAATAATGTTGAGTGCATAAAAACACAATTTTGCAGCTTGATATAGTATTATAAAATATAAACATTTGACCACTATCCAGAAATTGAAGCTTGCCAACATCCTGGCAGTCCTCCACGTGTCCTTCTCATTCACAACTGTCTGGCCAACCCCAAAGAAATCATTTTCCTGTAGTTACTTCCTTTTCTTTCTTTGGTCACCTAAAATCCCCCCAAAATATAGTTTAGTTCTGCCTGTTCTTGAATGTTATATAAATTGAATCAAACATTGGGTATTCTTTCATGAAATTCAGTTATCTAGTATGAAGCTACAGTTCACTTATTTTCATTGCAGTATAGAATTCTATCATATGAATATAACATTATTTAATGATTTTACTATATATGACCTTTGGGTTTATGAACACCAAAATTCTGGTTTGGAACTATAGGTATTATAAATCATGCCACTATCGCGTGTCTTTCTGACGGCTACGGGCACACATTTCTCTTGAGGAAATGTCTTCTACTTTTGTAGGTAATCCAAACTGTTTTTCTAAGTTATTTGCAACAGTTTACATCCCCAACAGCAAACTGTGAGAATTCCTGTTGCTCTATATCCTAGCCCATTAATAACCTTATCGGTCCTTTTAATTTGAACCATTCTATTGGAATTTTCAACTTAATTTCTCTGATTGCTAAAGAGGTTGAATACTTTTTCATAAGTTTAGTGGCATTTTTAGGTTGGCTTTTTAATGAATTGTTCAAATCTTCTACCCAGTTTTCTCCGGGTTGTCTTTTCCCTTTTGTTTTGTTTTATAATTCTTTGTATATTCTGAATGTGAGCCCCTTGTATCTATAAGCACTGCAAAATGTTCTGTTATGTGGTTTCCCTTTTTATTCTTACATTGGTGTCTTTTTTTCAATTCTAGATGTTTACAAATATTTTTAAAAATCATACAAGAGGGCAAAATATAAGTTTGCATCTTTTATAAAAATTGTCTTCTGTTTCCAAAACAGATAAGATGGGAGAATACAAAAAATTATTTGGGTATTAAAACTTAATTCTAGGAAAACCCAGTGCTCCAGAAATGACCCCTGCCTTTGACAAGCCACCACCGAACTCTTGAGTCAGGTTTACCAATTCATGGGACATTTGAAGCACTGTCCTAAAGTAAGAATCACCAGACCACAGCCTGTGAACCAAATCTGCCCCAGCTTCTGTTGGGTATGTGCTATCCATGAGGTTGCAGGTAGCAAGAGAACACTGACAACTGTGGACAGCATGTACATGAAAGCGCTTAGTGGCAAGTAACAGAAAACACGTCCAGACTGGTGTAAACAATAAAGGAGAGTGTATTGGCTCACAAAAAAAACCAAAAACAAAAAACAAAAAAAACCTTGATTCTAATTAAATTTATAATACTGAAAAATAAATTAGAATTTCCTGGAAAAACTTTCCTACCTGTTTAACAATACACTTTTTGAAATTATTTCAAAATATTATAATTAATAATAATATTATAACATTAATATTGTAACATATTAAACAAATGTTTTTGGTTACATGGATTGCTTTTGTACTGCTTGAGTCAGGGCTCTAAGTGTGCCCATCACCCGGATAGTGTTCCTTGTACCTGTTAGGTAGGTTTCACCCATTCCCTTCTGCCCCCTCCCTTCTGCTTGATTTCCACTGAGTTTTACTTCACTCTGCGCACATGAGTGCTGGTGGGGTAGTTCCAGTTTAAAAGTAAGCACATGTGGTGTTTGCATTCTCATTCTTGGGATACTTCACTTAGGAGAATGGTCTTCAGTTCCATCAAAATTGTTACAAAAGGTATTAATTCATTGGGATTTTTTTTATGGTTGAGTAGTACTCCCTAGTATACATATACCACATTTTGTTAATCCACTCATGAATTGATAGCCACTTGGGTTGAAACCTCATCTTTGCCATTGTGAATTGAGGTGCCATAAACATTTGAGTGCAGGTATCTTTTTGATAAAATGACTTCTTTTCCTTCAGGTAAATACCTAGTAGGGGATGCCTGGATTGAATGGTAGGTCTACTTTTATTTCTTTGAAGAATCTCCATACTGTTTTCTGTAAAGGTTGTACTAATTTGTAATTCCACCAACAAGTATAAGAATTCCTTTCTCTGCACCCATGCCAGCATGTATTGTTTTTGGACTTTTTAATGAAAGCCATTCTAAGAAGGGTAATGTGATATCTCATTGTGGTTTTAATTTGCATTTTCCTGATGATTAGTGACATTGAGCATTTCTTCATAGGTTTATTGGCCACTTATCTTTCTTCTTTTGAAACACTTCTAGTCCTGTCTCTTGTCCACTTTTTAATGGGGTTGTTTGACTTTTTTCTCTTGCTGATTCACTTGAGTTCTTTGCAGATTCTGGTCATCAGCCCTTTCTCTGATGTATACCTTGAGAATATTTTCTTCCATTCTGCAGGTTGTCTAATTGCTCTGTTGATTATTTCCTTGGCTGTTAAAAAGTTTTTTAATCCAATCAAGTCCCATTTATTTACTTTTGTTGTTGCTATAATTGCCACTGGGGTCTTAGTCATAAATTCTTTGCCTAAGCTGATAACCAGAAGAGTTTATCCAACATTTTCTTCCAGAATGTTTATGATTTCATGCCTTATGTTTAAGCTTTTCATCCATCTTAAATCAATTTTAGTGAATGGTGAGAGATATGGATCCCGTTTCATTGTTCTTCATTTGGCTAGACTACAAGGTCATAGTAACCAAATCAGCATGGTATTGGCACAAAAATAAAGACATAGACCAATGGAACAGAATGGAGAATCTAGATATAAAACCATCTGTGTAAAGCCAATTGACTTTTGACAAAGCAGACAATATACACTGGGGAAAAGAATCCTTATTTAATAAATAGTGCTAGGGAAATTGAATTGTCAAATTGGTATCTTTTTATGAACATAAATACTTAATTTAAATGTAATACTTTTTTATGTGTATAATGCATATTTCAGACCTGTTTTTCCCTTGATCCACAGTGCTATTTCTGTCAAAAACTGCATGTACCTATCCGAATAGATTTGTTTTTGAACTTTCTATTTCATCCTACCTGTTTGTTTGTCTATCCTTGTGCTAACCCAAACTGTTTCAATTACTCAGGCTAAATAAGAATGTGTAATACAGCATGTCTTTCCACTTGATATTTTGTTTTGTTTTGTTTTCAAAAGGATCTTGGCTCTTGGCATTTCCGTATCAGTTTTGGAATCAGCTTGTCAAGTTTCCAAAGATCCTGCTGAGATTTTTAGTTTTCCACATAAAGGTCTTGCACATGTTCTAACATTAATTCCCAGAGACTTGATTTTTAAAATCCTCTTGCTAGTGGTAGTTTAAATTTTATTTTATGTTAAGGTTTGAGTATGTATCATTAGATTCCCCTGAGTCCCAGATCCCAAGAATTTCCATTGTCTTGGAGTAGAGTCAGATACATAAATGGTATGGGTTGGTTATAATAGGCATACAAAGTAGTGGGGGTTGGTTATGATAGAGGTGAGCAAAGGTTACCATGAAAATACAAATCCTGTGAGGTGGGTGGGATTAGCCCATTTTGTAGAATCATAGGGTTATGGGAAGGGAGAGATATTCTGAGTATTGAAAAACATATCAGAACCGGCTAAGTGAGTAAAGAATATGGCTGGGAGGTGCCAGCATCCCTATGAGGCAAGTTTGCCTGTGCGCAGAATTTACAAAGGGAATGTGGGCAAACTATAGTAAAACCTCCATAGTTGACCACTTCCTTAAGTTGACCTAGTTTTCTTTGACCAGACATGTACCACATGTCCATGTCAGTACCATAGTCCTAATTCCTTATGGTGGACACCTCCATATGTTGACCAGTTTGTTACAGTCCCTTAGATTGTCAGTTTACAGAGGTTCTACTGTAGTTCTAAGACTCTTAGACTATCTAGCCTGGGGGAGTTCAGAGGATGGTACAAAAGTGTGAGCAGAGAGAAGACTTGGGAAGAGGTTTGCTGGGGGAGCTGCTGCTGGCAGTACTGCTGAGTGACGGAGGAGCTGTGGTGTTACTAACTCCTTTCTCTCAGGCCAGTGATGCTGAGATCATTCATGAGACCATTCATAGAGGCTGAAATGTGTTCCCTGCTTGCAGCTGGTACCTGATGCCTACTGGAGAGAATGAAAGCAAAAAGCCTGTGACTTCAGAATACAGGGGCTGCCTTGGGATACATGAGCACTGCTAGAGTTAGTCAGAGCAAGAGGTCCTTGGGTGTTTCCCATGTAGCATGAATGTACCACAGAGGGAAGAGGGGAAGAAGACTGGCCTCAGTTGTGTGTGGTCTTATGTCATAGGACTAAACAAAAGGACAGGGGGGACCCAGTAGTAAGAAGCTGGAGATAAAAACCTGATTCCTAGGGTCATATGTGATCACC
This sequence comes from Perodicticus potto, assembly GCA_963574655.1. NCBI lineage: Eukaryota > Metazoa > Chordata > Mammalia > Primates > Lorisidae > Perodicticus > Perodicticus potto. The sequence goes on from CAUYRH010078480.1 coordinate 6,688, forward strand.
TGGGACACGGGTGCATCTATCCAGGTCATAGATACTAGAATTAAGAATTTTCAAACAACCCATGAAGGGCCACTGGCTTCTTTCCATAGTTAATCAGTTATAAAAAGCCAGGTGGCTTCCTCCAATTAAAAAGCAGCAACAGCAGGGTGTTGATTGTTCAGATTCTATGAAATAACTACTGCTATGTGTTATATGTTCCATAATGTGGAAGCAACCTATGCGTCCTGCAAACCAACGCCCCTTCTAAAAGACTGCATGGAGTCATTTCATGTAGCAATAAGAGAATCAGTGATATTGTGTCCTCTCTTTTACCAGTTATGTCACTTTCTGCTGTATATCCATATATCCTTTTCAATAAACTGCTATTTTACAAAAAGACAAGCACCCAGGAGAGAAAGGATCAAGTTTAACCTCCTACTAATACGGAAAATTTGAAGGTCCTCAGCAACCCACCCTGCCTCAGGCGGCTTCCACCCAGTGGGTCTGATGCAGCTATGGTGCCTGGGGAGGATGTGAGTGGGGAGAGAGAGGTCAACCACAGGCCTTCATAGATGGCAGGACTCTCATGTTTTGAATGGACATTTAATTAATATCTGGACGATACATATTCCAATTACCAATTGAAGACTACATGACTATCTCTATTATAAAAATTAGGGAACTGAGATATAGAGAGATCATGTAACTTGCCTGGAGTCACACAGCTAGTCAGCAGCAGAACTCAGATTCAACCCAGACCTATCTGGGTTCCTTGTGAGTGTCCTCCACCACACGGCACCTGCTTCCTCTCACACTGATAATGCCAGAGCAGGGGAAGAATTTGCTCACAGAGCCACGTCTCTAAGGCTAGAACTTAAACCCCATCGGTCTTCTTCGTAATGAATAAATTGTTATTACTTTACTTGACATACACCCTAAAGTTATATAAATAGGACACTTCAGGAATTTTCCGCATGAGCACCCTTTGATGTCTATACATTGTGCCAGGCAAGAAAGTTTGCTTTGGGTGGTAGACTTCAGAGTACATTGTGGCAAATTGCCTTTGGTAAGTAGGAAATGAGATGGTGGCTAAGAGGGTGAGACTAGTTACTCTAACTGGGTTCAAAGCCTGGTTCTTCCACTTCTTAGCTATGTGACCTTGGCCAAGGTACTCAACTTGTCCCTGCCTAATTTCCCATTTAGTAGCACCTACCTCATAGGATTTTGTGATTAGATGTGTCAGTATACATATTAACTGCTTAGAACAATGCATGTGGCACAAAAAAGCAGTGTTGCTATGGTCTGAATGTTTGTGTCCCCTCAAAATTAATATGTTGAAACTAAATGCAACACAATAGTGTTAAGAATTAGGACCTCTGGGAGGTGAGGGCCTCTATTCTCACAAGTAGGATTAGTGCCCTTAAAAAAGAGGCTTGAAGGAGCTTGTTCACCCCTTCTACTTAGGAAGACACATAGAAGAAGCCATCTATGACAGTAGGCCTTCACCAGACACCAAAACTACTGGCTCATGTATCTTGAACTTCCCTGCTTCCAGAATTATAGATAAATTTCTATTGGTTACACATTATCCAGTTTAAGGTATTTTGTTACAGCAGCCCACATGCACTAAGGGAAGCATTTACTATCATGACTATTGTTCTTATTTTGGCTTATCATGCTTTGGCCTTCACTATTTGGAGATACTGAAGATGCTTAATACACATATCAGTCAATATTTATTGAATACATATTCATAGTATGTGTTACCTGCTAGGTACCATGTAAGAGAATTAGAATACATAATTCCTACTAAGTGTGATATAAATGAAACAAAATATAATTTCTGCCTTCAGTTCCCTGTGGCCCAGTTATAGATGTTGCCTTGTTTTAGAGCTGCCTTGTACGGATTTTATCCCTGTATTGACTATAAATTTTTGCTAACATGAGCCACTGTTGATGCCTCTTTTAATCCTTGCATCTTTCTTCACCCACCATAGATTCTATAATCTATTATTTAAAAGGGGCAATTACAAGCATTTTAACTCTTTCCCCTCTATCTGCTCTACACCTGCACCTAAGCAGCTGATATTGCTGAATAAATCACACAACTAACCATAGGACTCAAATCTGAGCCCTCAGCACTTTCTACAAACATACTGCATTTTCCTGATAAGTTTGTTTCCACTCCCAGAGTGGCATGTTCTACTTTCTTCTCAAACCATTCACACCACCCATCCTCTATCTCCTCCACTACTTTCAGTTGAGTAGCTGAGAAAATAGAAGCACTCCATCATAACCCTTGTCTGTTCATCATAAAGTGACAAGACTTTGTAGTGATATTCTAGACCTTATTTCTTGTACAGTGGGAGAGTGGCTCCAGCTCCAACCGAAGACCAGATATGCCTCAAGAGAGGTAAATCTTGTTTTTCTATGCATTTAAAGTCTGCAATAATTCTCTCTTTCCTCATACTATCAACTTCTCATTCTACTGGATAATTTTCACAAGTAAGCTTAGATTGGCAACCTTTAAAAATATCCTTCCCTTTGTCCTAGCCAATATAATCAGGCAAGAGAATGATATCTAGCATATCCAAACAGGGAAAGAGGTCAAACTACCACTCATTGCTGATGATATGATCTTATACCTAGAAAATCCCAAGGACTCAACCACAAGACTCCTGGAAGTGGTCAAGAAATACAGTGACATCTAAGGATATGCACAGTAGCCTTCATGCATATGTGATTCACAAAGGCTACTGATTTGAGTCATTACTGATATATTGAGTCAATATTCACAAATCAGTAGCCTTTGTGATGCACAAATCAGTAGCCTTTGTACATCACATATGCAAATAACAGTCAAGCTGATAATCAAATCGAGGATATAATATCCTTCACAGTAGCATCAAAGAAAATAAAATACCATGGAATATACTTAACAAAGAATGTGATGGAGCTCTACTGAGAAAATTATGAAACCCAGCAAAATAAATAGAAGACATTAACAAATGAAAGAATATATGATGCTCATGTCTGGGAAGAATCAACATTATTAAATATCCTTACTACCCAAAGCAATCTACGGATTTAATGCAATCCCCATTAAAATACCAACATCATACTTCGAAGATCTTGAAAAGATTGCTCTACATTTCACGTGGAACCAGGAAATAGACCAAATATCCAACACAATTCAATGAAATAAGAACAAACCTGGAGGCATCACTTTATCAGACAAGTCTATAGCAATCAAAACAATGTGGTATTAGCATAAAAACAGAGACACAGATCTGTGGGACAGAACATAGAAACTAGGGATGCAACCAGCCTCGTATGGCCATCTACACTGGGGAAAAGAATCTTCATTTAATAATAAATGGTTCTGAGAGAACTGTTTAGCCACATGAAAAAGACTGAAACTGGACCCACACCTCTCACCACATACAAAATTTAACTTACAATGGATAAATGATTTAAATCTAAGGCATAAAACTATAAATACTTGAGAAGAAAGTATGGGAAAAACTCTGAATCTTACTGGCCTAAGAAAAGAATTTATGAAGACCCCATTGGCAATCATAGCAACAACAAAAATAAATGGGACCTGATCAGGTAAAAAAGTTTCTGCACAGGTAAGGAAACAATCAACAAAGCAAAGAGAAGACGTTTGGATGCTGCAAATCTGACAAAGGGCTAATAATCAGAATCTACAAAGAACTCAAGCAAATCAACAAGAAAAAGGCAAGCAACCCAATTGAAAACTGGGCAAGAGACATGAACAGAATCTTTTCTCATGAGGACAGATGAATGGACAACAAACATGAAAAAATGCTTATCATCTCTATTATCAGAGAAATTCAAATTAAAACCACTTTCAGATACCACCTAACCCCAGTGAGAATTGCTCACATCTTTGAGATACCACCTAACCCCAAGAATCACTCACATCATAATGTCCCAAAGCAACAGATGCTGATATTGGTGTGGAGAGAAAGAAGTACTAATGCACTATTGGTGGGACTGCAAATTAGTGCAGCCTTTGTGGAAAGAACAAAGGAGAAATGGAGATTCCTCAAAGAACTAAATGTAGGCCTTCCATTGATCCTGAAATCCTATTGCTATGTATCTACCCAAAAGAGAAATAGTTATTTTATCATAAAGACATTTACACTCAAATATTTATAGCAGCACAATTCACAATCACAAAGATGTGGAAACAACCCAAGTGCCTTTCAACCCCTAAATGGATTAATAAATTGTGGTACATGAATACTGTGAAATACTATTCAGCCATAAAAAGATAGGGATTTTGTGTCTTTTGTAACAACTTCAATGGATTTAGAGAATACTCTCATAAGTATCACAAGAATGGAAAAACAAGCATCATATGTATTCAATACTAGGTTGAAATGAATAGATTAACAACCACATGTTCACATGAGAGAAAAACTCAATTAAATTCAAGAAAGGGGAGTTCAATAAGCTTCCATCCAACTGGTACACTGCACACATATATGACACACTTCCTGAGTGAAGTACACAACTTTAACTTGAACTCTACCTTACAAATGCCAACCATGTAACCTAATTATGTGTGCCCTCCTATTAATCTGAGAATTTTGAAAATCCTTCCCTTGGCTTCATGCCCAGCAAGCATAAAATCACCCAACATCACTACAGAAATATTCTGGAAAGTTGCCTAAAGCTACTGTCCCATCCTCCATTTCTCTCCTAATCCATTCTGATCAGAATGCCACTCCATATATTCCCCTGGAACTGGGAATCTAGCAATATCATGAAAGACTTCCTCGTTGCTAATCCAGAGGTCCCTTGTCAGTGCTGATGTTACTCATCAGCCCCTCTCAACAGCATTTCAAAGGTTGATCATCTCCCCCTTTTGAAAACACTTCCTTCTCTTGATTTCTGCATTAGATTTCTAGAGGTGCTGTAACAAATCACCATAAATCAGGTGGCTTAAAATAATAGAACTGTACTCCCTCACAGTTCTGGAAGTTGGAAGTTTAAAATTAAGGTGTCTGCAGGGCCATGATCCCTCTGAAGTCTATAGGGACTTCTTGCCTCTTCCAGTTTTGGGTGGCTCTTGATCATCCTTGGGAAAAATCCTTCTTGCCTCTTCCAGTTTTGGATGGTTCTTGATCATCCTTGGTGTAGGTGCATCACTCCAACATCTGCCTCTGTCATCAAGTGGCCTTTCTGTAAGGACATTAGTCGTTTCATTGATGCTCCTCCCTCCACGATCAAGTATGACCTCAACTGAACTGAGTTGTATCAGCAAAGACCCTATTTCCAAATATGGTCATGGTCTGAAATTCAAGATGGATGTGAATTTGGAAGGGGCACTATTCAACCGATTACATCTTCTGTGACTGCACCCCTTCCTGTTTTTTTTGCCACCTCACTAGCTAGTCTTCCTTACTCTTATTTGGGGGTTATATTGCCCCAGCCCTAAATGTTGGAGTGATCCAAGGTTTGGCCCAGGGCTTTTTTGCCTTCTCTAAATGTGTTCTCTTCTAAGAAGATATCATCTGATTCCACTGATTTTAAAATCCCAGTGATATATCTCAAGTTATGTTCAACTGTACCCAAATTCCAGCTTCCTATTGATGATAATACTTAACATTATTGGTCAATTCCTGTAGGCCAGACCCTGTATTAAGCTCTATCTGTATCAACTCATTTAACCCTCAAAATAAATTAATGAGGTAAACACTGTTTTTGTCCCCAATGATGTATAGATGAAGAAACTGAGGCACAGAGGGGTTAAATAAATTGTTCAAGCCTGTAGCTTGGAGGAGTCAGTATTTAAAACTGAATAAGCTGACTCTAGAGTCTACTCTTTACCCACCACCTATTCTGCCACTCCTTTGAGGTCCGGGGACATACTTGAGGTCTGCATCCAGATTTCTTATAAGCATCACGGACATGAACCAAATAGAATGTTTGAGTCCTGCCTCCCTAATCTTTTCTTTTCTTCCCTGCTTGCACATTTCATTGGATGGCACCACTAATCCAGTTCTAGAAATCAACTTTGATTCTACTCTTTCCCCATCTAGCCCAGCCTTCATTCTCATGCCCATCAACAAAGCCTGTTGGCTTTACCTCAAGAATAGATGTCTGATCTGTTCACTTCTCTCCTGCCAAGTTATCATTATCTCATGTTAAGCAATTACCTTGGACCTAGTCTTTCTGCTTTTACTTTTGCAGTCCACTCAGAACTCAGCAGCCAGATAAGTTTTTTGAAATGTGCATCAGACCATGACATAGCCCAGACTCAAAGACTCCCAAGTGCCCTAAAGGGCACTTCAGAACAAAATGCACACTCCTATTCTTGTCCTGTAGGGCCCAGCCTGATCTGGATCTCTGCCCTCATCTCCCACAGCTCCCCTCCATGTTCCCCCTGCTTCAGTTACAAGCCTCCCTCTTGCTTTTCCAGAATACAACCAACTACGCCTGCATCAGGTCCTTCACATTTATTCATCTTCCTGCCGGAAATGCTCCATCCTCACATTTTCTCATTACTCAGGTCTCAGCTCAAACAGGTTCAGAAAGGCCTTTCCTAAATCACCATCTAATGTTGTCCTCTTATCGCTTTCCCTCATACTACCCTATGACTGTGTTTTAATACTCTTTATAACTATTTGAAAATATCTCCTTTATGTATTGGTTTATTTGGACAGAGGGCTTCTCCATCTTGTTTATGTTTGTATCTCCAGTGACTAGAATGCCAAATACATAGTCTCTCTGATCAGTATTGATTGTTAACTTGAGGAATGAATGAAATTGAGTGAATAGACAAGTGAGGTCAATCATGAAAGGCTGTGTGTATTTTGAAAGAGGGGAAAATGTTTGTTATGATAGGTGGAAGAAGATATTTTTAGGCAAAGAAAATAAGACATTCAAAAAGATGATCCAGTTTTCAATAAATGAGTAATAGAGGCTGGTAACTATATAAATTCAGGGGATATAGAAAGTTGGTGAATATAGGAATATAATTAGACCAGGTGGGGTGGTTCATTCCTATAATCCCAGCACTTAGGGAAGCAGAGTGGGAAAGTTCGAGACCATCACTCACTATGGGCAACATAGAGAGAAACTGTCTCTACAAAAAAATGAGAAAAATTAGCTGGGCATTGTGGTGATAGCACCTGTAGTCTCAGCTACTTGGGAGGCTGAGACAGGAGGATCACTTGAACGGAGAGTTTGAGGTTGCATTGAGCTATGATGATGCTACTGCACTCCCACCTGGGTGACAGAGAGGACTCTGTTTCTAAAAAAAGGAAAAAGGTGGCACCAGGACTCTTGTTGAAATGGGTCTATTGGTGGAGGAACTGGGGGTCACAGTTCAATCAGGAAGTGCTGGGGAGACTAAAGACCCATCAGTCCTTCCATTCCAAGTAGGACCACGCTACCTTCAATTTCTTAACCTCCACCAGCACTGTGTTGTTTTGCTGCTGCTCAGTGCCATCCACTGTTGTTGCAGCTCATGCTGCATTGCTCCCAGATCACAGTAGTTGTGTCCCCCAGAAGGAATAACTCAAAAGAATGGATAACATCTTCCTGGACTCTTAATGTCAGGAGTCCCTGCCAGCCTCTTCCTACGTGTCCTGCCTTGTAGCAAAAAACAATGCCTTGGCTTGCCCAGAAAAAAAAAAAAAAAACCTTAACTAAAGTGAGTTACATCAAAAATTGTAAGAGATTTTGCAGACCTGAATTTGTAGCTTGAGCTCCATTCCTATCATTGAGACTGATCATACTGTTATAAATAGACATGTATAAAACTATAAGGAGATATGTGGAACCCAACTGAATTCTATTGAAGTATCAATAAGAGCTGAGCCCTGCCTTCTAGATAAGATAATAATAGAAGAAGCCTTCTAGATAATAAGAAGATAACCTAGAATAGAATAAAACCATTTAGAGAGTAAATGAACCTAATCTCAAAGTGAAACAACCTGGGAGAGGGTTTACAGACCCAAATTAGACTTAAATAAGAGAAGTGGATATGGGATCCTTTCTGGCAATCAAATCCCGGTAATAATGACCTAGGTGTGTTGAGGGAACACAAACTCCTGAGGCTCAAGAAAATCATGAGTCAATTTGTATCCTCAGTGCTTTCTTCTTAACAGTTTGGTATCATTGTCTGCTTCATCTGCCCATGTTAACTCCAGGAGGATCTGGAATTGAGAATAAAGTTAAAAGAGTAAATTATGGGCTCGGCGCCCGTAGCACAGTGGTTGCAGCGCCAGCCACGTACACTGAGGCTGGTGGGTTCGAACCCAGCCCAGGCCAGCTAAACAATGACAGCTGCAATAACAACAACAACAAAAATAGCCAGGTGTTGTGGCAGGCATCTATAGTCCTAGTTACTTGGGAGGCTGAGGCAAGAGAATCGCTTAACCCCAAGAGTTTGAAGTTGCTGTGAGCTGTGATGCCATAGCACTCTACTGGGGATGACATAGTGAGACTCTGTCTCAAAAAAAAAAAAAAAGTAAATTATGATAACAAATTCATTCAAACCTAATGTATTCATATATCTCTTTAGAAACTGTCTTGTGGCTGGGTGCGGTGGCTCACACCTGTAATCCTGGCATTCTGGATGTCGAGGTGGCTGGATCATTTGAACTCAGGAGTTTGAGACCAGCCTGAGCAAGAGTGAGACCCCATCTCTAAAAATAGCTGAGCATTGTGGTGGGAACCTGTAGTCTCAGCTACCTGGGAGGCTGAAGCAGGAGGATTAATTGGGCCCAAGAGTTTGAGGTTTCTGTGAGCTATGATGATACCAGGGCAAGAAAGTGAGACTCTGTCTTAAAAATAAATAAATAAAAGTGTCTGGTGATCAGAGACTTGAGAAAGAGGGATTAGCCAGGGGAAGAACAAGGAGAACAGAGTTCTGGGGTAATCCTGGAGGAATCTTGGTGTGGCAGAGGAATTGAAGGCAGTCAGAAAGAGAACAACACAGAGGGAGCAAGAGAAGAAGCTGGCATCAGATTGTGCAAATCTTTAGAGGCCATGTCAGAGCATGTATTGCACAAACAAAAATATTATTTAGGTCTCCAAGTGTAATGGAAAATCCCTGAGAATTTGAAGCAGAGATCAGGGGTGCTGAGTATGTTTGTACATCTTGGGCACTATACAACTTCATGCTGTACCACTGGCATAGTCCTTTATGTGGTACAAACTTGCCTCCCTGCAGGTGACACATCAAATTAGAATTTTTTAAAAAAATCACTCCAAGTGGTACATGGAGAGGAATTGTAGGGGCAAGAATGGAAGTAGGGAGATCATTTAAGTCTCCCATCAAGTGGCCTAACATAGTATTTGTAGTCATAGATTAAAGTGGACAGACTGATCTTTTTTGTTTTCATGGTAGAGTGTAGAGGCCTAGGTGCATTTCAGAATTTGATGGTAGTCTGATCTGAATGGGGATTGTGGAAAGTTAATCATCCAGTTAGGTTGTATTGGCTCATGAAAGTCAACAGTGGCCACCTTTCCCCCAAGTCCTCATGCAGTCTCATCAAGTTAATAACTTGAGATCTGCCTCAGTGGGAGTATTTACACCATGGAAATTGGCAAGTGCTATAAACAGAGCTTCTTTTTCCAGAGAGCTGATTGTGAAACATTTACCAACACACCAGTGCTTCCAGCTCCTTTTGCTATTCAAGATTAGACTACTATTTAAAGAATCACTGTAAAGGCTGGACAACTGCCGAGGAGACGCCTGTGCCTTGGTGTCTCCTTCACTTTACACTTAGGACTAAATGTGGAACCCCTATTTCCTATGCCTAGGTCAATTTCTTGTGAATTTCCTAGGCCTCAATTCCATGAATGGACTGTATCCATTCATTGATACACTCATTCACCTTGCCC
>CAUYRH010078482.1:0-15869 GCA_963574655.1 Perodicticus potto
AATTATAGTCATCTGGTAGAGAAGAATATGTAGATTTATGACAAACACAATATAAGCTCCATTTTGGATTGGAAATAAACGTTTCAAGATACTTCTCTTTGATATCACCCATTTTACTGCTACTCCAGCCATGATGTATCAAGATACTTATGAAAAAAGATGTTTTGAAGAAACACTGCTTTTAACATCTGCTTCTAGGAAAAATCAATTTTCATCCCTTGACAGCGCCTCACCGTGAGCCCGCCATCTTGTTTCCAATTATGAACATTTTGAAGTATTTCCTTCTAATTATGTGCATCACTTTATATAACTGAGATCATATTGATAATGTTTTTTCTTTTTTTTTTTTTTGAGACAGAGCCTCAAGCTGTCACCCTGGGTAGAGTGCCGTGGCATCACAGCTTACAGCAACCTCCAACTCCTGGGATCAAGTGATTCTCCTGCCTCCCCCTCCCAAGCAGCTGGGACTACAGGTGCCCACCACAACGCCTGGTTATTTTTTTGTTTTCAGCCATCATCATTATTTGGCGGGCCAGGGCTGGATTCAAACCCACCAGCTCAGGTGTATGTGGCTGGCGCCTCAGCTGTTTGAGCCACAGGTGCTGAGCCTGTTTTTTCTTATTTTTAACTTTATAATCATTTTCTTTTTTTTTTTTTTTTTTTTTTTTGAGGCAGAGCCTCAAGCTGTCACCCTGGATAGAGTGCCATGGCATCACAGCTCACAGCAACCTCCAATTCCTGGGCTCAAGAGAGTCTCCTGCCTTTTCCTCCCAAGTAGCTGGGACCACAGGCGCCCGCCACAACGCCTGGCCATTTTTTTTTTGGTTGCAGCCGTCATTGTTGTTTGGCAGGTCCGGGCTGGATTCGAACCCGCCAGCTCAAGTGTACGTGGCTGGCGCCTTAGCTCGTTGAGCCACAGGCGCCGAGCCAACTTTATAATCATTTTCATGTGTTAATAAAAACCTTTATAAGTGTTTTCATAGTTGTAACAATAACAATAGCAGCTAATATCAATGCTTTACTATGTGTTAGGCACTGTTCTACATAGTAGTAGAACCTCTGCAAGTTGACTATCCAAAACAAACGGGTCAACATATAGAGGTGTCAACATAAGGAACTTGGCCTACTGTACATGTGGTGCACATCCAGTCTGCGAAAATTAGGTCAACTTCAGGAGGCAGTCAGCTATGGACTGTACTATATATGTACGTTCTACTGTACTATATATGTTCTCACAATCCTATGAGTTTGGCACTACAATAATCCCTATTTGACAGAAGAAAAATGGCTACATTGAGACTTATGTCACTAGTTCAACAACCACTCCACCTTCCTGCCTATGTTTGGACTTCATCACTCCCTAATGTTGGGCATTCAGGTAATTTTCTACTACAAGCAATAATGATATGATGAAATTTTGATACATAAATCTTTCTTCATGTTTCATGTACAGCTCCAAAAGAATTACTGGGCCAAGAATATGGATATTTTTGAGGATTATTATACATATTCCCCAATTGCTTTTTAAAAATACTGTTCCAATTTATAATCCTCTCAGTAAAATTTCCACTCTAATTAAGAAAGGCCCATACCTGATGGATGTCATGGAATATGGGGACCAGGCTAACCACCCGTAACAGACAACTGTGATACCTGTGTCTTTCTCTACACTGTGCTAACCTACTGTGGTGGTAGCCAGAATACTCACATTACAACCCTGCAGCTAGGATGCAGGCACACAACTTAGATAACGCCAACCCAATGCACCAGATGAGATTTAGATTCAAAAGTGGACAATATGAGGGCATACATACATGGGAATACATCTTAGTTTGGCAAATGGGGCATTAGCGGCACCCAGCCCCCTGGAGATAGTGGAGGCAGTTTCCGGCAAGATGAGGTGTGACCTCAGTCAGAGTCAATGGTGCAAGCTGCAGTGGTGTCACTGCAGCAGCCCCAAGGAATGCTTGGGCTTTCCTCCAGCTAGATGGCTGCTAAGTCTCGTTCCCTGGTTTTTTTTTTTTTTTTTGGCTGGGGCTGGGTTTGAACCCACCACCTCCAGTATATGGGGCTGGTGCCTTACTCCTTTGAGCCACAGGTGCCGCCCCTTGGTTCTTTTTTTAATTAAAAGTTTTTATTTCATCCATGCTTAAAGGGACCAGCTCCCTGGCTCTCCCAGGGATTCTGGGAAACTTTATAACCAGCAGAGCATCTAGTCTGCCCTGGGCAGATGCTTGCTGGGGCTGAGATACCAGGGCAGAGCCCCACTGCAGACAATTACTCCAGCCCTGCAGGAGGCCTGGGGGGTGATATTAGGCAGCCCTATTTTTTGATCTCTTCTCTAGCTCCAGACTAAGGCAGTCTCTTAAGGTTCAAATGGGCCCTCAGGGATTTATCTTTTCCTCCTGTTTAATGGTACTATTGTAAGGCCACTGTAATAGTATTTGGTACTAATATAATTTTTATGTATGGACTGTCATTTTCTAAAAGCACAAAAATGTTTTAAATAATTCCAAAATCAGAATTCTTTTTTTTTTTTTTGGTAAAGACAGAGTCTCACTTTATTGCCCTCAGTAGAGTGCCGTGGTATCACACAACTCACAGCAACCTCCAACTCTTGGGCTTAGGCGATTCTCTTGCCTCAGCCTCCCGAGTACCTGGGACTACAGGTGCCCACCACAATGCCCGGCTATTTTTCTGTTTTGCAGTTTGGCCGAGGCCGGGCTTGAACCCGCCAACTTTGGTATATGGGGCCAGCACCCTACTTGATGAGCCACAGATGCCACCCCAAAATCATAATTCTTATAATGACATAATACTCGGCTTTTAGCCTCATACAATACAATAAAATTTTCCATGCTGCCTCATACTGCTTTTCCTAATTATCATCTTCATAGCTACTAACATTTTGAGCAAAAGAACCTAATTTCATTAGCATTCCTCTATACTAGACATTTACATTATTTCCAGTTTTTCATTCTCTTAAAAATATTGAAATGAGGGTGGGTGCAGTAGCTCAACCCTGTAATCATAGTTCTTTGGGAAGATAAGGTAGGAGGTTCATTTGAGGCCAAGAGTTCAAGACCAGCCTGGGCAACATAGTAAGATGCCATCTTTAAAAAAAATTTAAAAATTTCTTAGGCAGGATGGCACATGCCTATAGTCCCAGCTATTCAAGAGGCTGAGGTGGGTGGATTGCTTGAGCTCAGGAATTGAGGCTACAGTGAACTATGCTCATACCACCGCATTCCAGCTTGGATAATGGAGTAAAACCCTGTCTCAAAGAAAATAAAGTTGAAAGGAGCATTGTCATACATAGTCCTCTTCTCTGTATCAACAACCAAAAGAAAACTGGTGAGGCTAAAAGATGGGTATTGTAGCAGTTTTACATTTATACTGTCAAACTGCTTTCCAGAAAGTTCTATGCTGACACAGAACATGAATACCAGCAGGGTCTGAGGACATCAGCTCTGCATTCATTTCCCTGGCATGTGCATGAACAGATTTAAGGTGGTGAGTTTGTGGGTAATGTTTTCCTCATTGTCTTATTTCCTTTATTATTCAGCATTTCCAGTCTCCCTTGCAGCTAGAGTGCAGGGGATCTATATTCTGCCAAGCAAACACACCCATGTGAGACTCAGAAGCAAAAGAATGTAATTGCAAGCGGCACCTGTGGCTCTAATACTAGCCCCATATACTAGAGGTGGTGGGTTCAAACCCAGCCCTGGCCTAAAACTACAAAAAAAAAAAAAAAAAAGAATGTAATAGCTTTATCAATCCAGAAATTTGCTCAAGGATAGAAATCAGATGTGAAAATCTTAGGGTTTTAGAGGAATCATATTGTAGATATAACAATCCCTTACAGACCACTCTTATAAATAGTTTAATAGGCAAGGTGCTATATTCAAAAGGTTCCTCTGATTAAGCCCCAAAGGAGCTTCCTTCATAGCTTATGTCTTTAATCCCTGTTAAAATGCCAGAGGGCAACTTGTTTTATTTATAAAATTATGTAAGTAAACCAAGTTTTCTTTTAAAGTCAAAAACTGACAGGCTCTCTAGAAACCTATGTCAGAAACCATAAAGGAAAATGTTAATAGGTTTGGCTATAATTACACCTGCTGTATGACAGGTTTTACCAATCATCTGACAGATATATTTTCTTAAGACAAATAAAATTGAAAAAATATTTACATTTGTCAAGTGATTAATAGCTCCTATCTTCCCTAGTGATTTCTCCCTGGATTCAAAGGACACTTCAGAGGTGTGGAAGCTGCCCCAGGGTAGCCGCAGTGACCCCACCTCCTGGTACTCACGCTTTTGTGAAAACCCTCCCCCCGCCCCCCACTGTACCAGGGTTGGTCTGTGCAACCAACGGAATAAAAAAGATGGTATGTCAGTTCTCAGAGTAGGTTCTAAAGGACACTGTGGACTCTGTCTTGCTCATTTTCTCTCTCTGATCACTAAGCTGCCCTGTCAAGAAAAACCCTAGAGGGAGAGGCCCAGGGAGGGAAAAAGAAGGTCCCCAGCCAACAGCCAGAAAGGAATGGAGGCCTCCTGCTGAAAGCCACATACGTGAGCTTGAAAGCAGATTCTCCAGCCCTTACAGAGCTCTGGCTGTCCTAGTTAGGTCTTAATCATAAGCTGAAGGATCCTTAGTTAGAACCACCCAGAAATCTGCTCCTGAACTTCCATCCCACAGAAACTGTGAAATACAGTCATACGATGCTTAACAATGGTGATACATTCTAGTAAATGTGTTGTTAGGCAATTTTCATCATCATGGGAACATCACAGAATACACTCACACAAACCTCTGTGTGTATCTGAATACAGCTAAACACAGAGAAGGTAAAGATATGACATTAAGATCCCATGGGACCACTGTCACCTATACAGCCCATCATTGACCAAAAGGTCATTAGGTAACGCATGAGTTTAATTTTTTAAGACACTAGCCACTAAGCTTTGGGGGTAATTTGTTATACAGCAACAGATAACTGATAACTAATATAAGCACCTGGTGAGGTGGTTTATGCCTATAATCCTAGTACTCTGGGAAGCTGAGGCAGGAGGATCACTTGAGCTCAGGAGTTTGAGACCAGCCTGAGCAAGAGGATATTTCGTCTTTACTAAAATTAGAAAAACTAGCTGGGCCTTGTGGTGGGCATGCAGTCCCAGCGACTCGGGAAGCTGAGCCAAGAGGACTGCTTGAGCCCAAGAGTGTGAGGTTGCTGTGAGTTATGACACCATGGCACTCTACCCAGGGTGACAGAGTCTGTCCAAAAACAGACAAACAAATAAAAAACCTAATGTAAGTGTGTTGTTTAATTTCCAAACATTTGGAGGATCTTCTAGATGGTTTATTGTTAGGTTTATGTTTTTCACCAAATTCCTTCATTACAGAACCTTCCTCTCCTTCTCTAACTCCTATTAGGTATCTGTTAGAGCTGATGTTGTCACATAGGTCTCTGAATCTCTGTCCCTCTCTTCCCTCTCTTTTCTCTCTGTGACTCTTGACAGCTACTCCCTCACACCTTTTCCACCCACGCCCTGATGTCTTTCCTCCACGCTGCCTTGCAATCTTTTAGATTTGATGTCACCTTCTTCCTGTCTTTCTCTTCAGCCTACATGTTTTTTTCTTTTCTTTGCCTTGGTTGACAACTCTTCTCTTTCACTTAAAAACCATTACACAGAATTTAATCCAGTTTATAACCCTGTTCTTTAGTGAAAAACCTAAATTTTTAAATTTAAAATAGTAAGCAATTAACATTCATTGTTTAGCATGATCACATAGAATGGTTCTTAAATAATTTTTTATCTCTGGTATAACTGGTGACATCATTTATATGACCAATTAGAACATTTAGCAATTCTTC
Organism: Perodicticus potto; assembly: GCA_963574655.1. Lineage (NCBI taxonomy): Eukaryota > Metazoa > Chordata > Mammalia > Primates > Lorisidae > Perodicticus > Perodicticus potto. The sequence goes on from CAUYRH010078482.1 coordinate 5,877, forward strand.
TAAGTAAGCAAAAACAACTAGAAGAATGTTTTGTTGGTTTCAACCAGAATTTAGCCTGTTTTGATTATGGACATATATTTAATCCCTTCACTACAGCATTAAATACTCACACTGTTAACCTGGTTTCACATGGTAGAGGAAAAAGAACAAAACTCCAGTGGTTTTGCTGATTAAATCTAGAAACATTTATCCTCTCAAAATAGCATAAGCACTAATGTGAACACATTAAATACTGAATTCAAAATTTATCAACCAAACCAAGCAGTAAGCAGTTTTATAATCTTTTCCAGCTTTTTTGTTCCATTTGGTGGGTATCAGAATGTATCTACAACTTTGCAGAAATAAGCCTGCTGGGAACTACCTAACACTGTGGTTCTTACCCACCAAGGAGTTAGGCATCTCCTTGAGAATCTGATAAAAGCTTCAGACTCTCTACCCAGGAAATTGCAAGTACATATTGGGCATACAATTTCAGGTAGCTCATTAATGATCCAAAGCCCTTCTATGGAGGTCCTTGCTCTAAGAGTTCGGAACTATGGTGCTGATGGAGGCTCATGCATCTCTCGAGCACGTTTTCTTACCATTGCTCTCGCTTCCTCCTGGATGGACGGAATAGAAAGGATGCTGTACAGAGCTCCATTCACATATGGCTGGATCTTACGGGGAGAGAAAAAAAACAGTCATTTGCAGGTTTTAAAATACTGTACAGTAAACATTGCTCTGAAGAACAACCTGGGGTTCCCACCCTCACAGCTCTCCAGGGCTCCAGCAGGTATGATTCCAAGTGGCAGACACTTCCATCTGTACATTTGAATGAGTCATACAATTAAGAATCCCAAAACAAATTCATGCTCCCTCCCATAGTTTACTCTTGCTGTATTTCATTGCTTACTTAAAGTCATATCTAACCTCCTAACTGCCCAGGCTAGAAACCTGAGTCACCATGGATTCCCTCTCTGTTCACTCTCCTATGATTGGTCTTCAAGCATCTTTGATAGGAACACCTCTTTTCCATGCCCACCACTACCATCCTTATACAGATACCATCGTCTGTGATTTAGGCTATATCAAATCTCCAAATTAGTCTCTCTACCATCAATGTTCATCTTTTATTGCAACCATCATATCACTGCCAAAATGCTACAACATGGGCCAAATCATTCCTCTCCACCGTGGAAGCCTTCTGTAGAGTCCACCTACAGGGGCCTAAAACTCCTGTGCACAGCACCCATGCTCCAGGGCTGGCCTCAGCTTCCTTCCCCTTTGCTCGTCCCACTCTGCTGCCATGAAGCCTCCACACTACTTGAGGGACGCCCTCCACAGCAGCCTGTCCCATGTCTTGGCTGGGTTCTTGCAGGTGACCTTGCTGGATATGCTTGCCACATACATGTGTATCTAGAGAAATGCTCTATCCTTTAACACTCAGCTTAGTCACGTCTCACAGGGAGATCTTCCTGAAGTGTCTAGACAGGGTGTTCCCCTCTATTTCTGGCACATCCCTCCACTACTATACTGGAGACAGTGCCTTTTTAAAACCATACTTAGGTGTCCTCTATTATGAGCTCTCCAAGGACAGGACCTATGTCTTACTCAAACAGGTGACTCCAACATCGAGCACACACAGGATGTGGTATTATGGCAGATGCCTGATAAAAGAGAGGCCCCTTGCAATAGACTGTGTCCTACCCTGCAGAACAGTGGAGGGGGGCTTGTCTCTCACCACCCCAAAGTAACACCAGATCTTTTTTAAAAATTTTTTTGTAGAGACAGAGTCTCACTTTATTGCCCTCAGTAGAGTGACAGGGCAACACAGGGCTCACAGCAACCTCCAACTCCTGGGCTTAGGCGATTCTCTTGCCTCAGCCTCCTGAATCTTTCAGTAATCTCTATTTTATTTTATTTTTTTGCAGTTTTTGGCCGGGGCCAGGTTTGAACCTGCCACTTCTGATATGTGGGGCCCACGCCCTACTCCTTAAGCCACAGGCACCACCCACACGTAGCACCAGATCTTATCACTTTCTTTTTTTTTTTTTTAAGAGACAGTCTTACTTTGTTGCCCTTAATAGGGTGCTGTGGCGTCACAGTTCACAGCAACCTCCAGCTCGCGGGCTTAGGTGATTCTCTTGCCTCAGCCTCCCGAGTAGCTGGGACCACAGGTACCCACCACCATAATGCCTGGCTATTTTTGTTGCAGTTTGGCCAGGGCTGGGCTTGAACCCGCCACCCTCGGTATCTGGGACCAACACCCTACTCACTGAACCACAGGCACTGCCTGAGATCTTATCACTTTCAATGTCCATCAATCTGCTGGGTAAAAAAAGGTATCCCATAATTGTTTTTATTTTCATTTCCCTGACTACTAGTGAAATAGAACATCTTTTTATGTTTATAGGCCATCACAATTCACCAGTCTGTGAATTATCTATTCATATTCTTTATTCTTTCTGTTAGATTGCTTCACTTTTACTTAATAATTTACTTTTCATCTATTAGGAGTATTAAGCTTTTCTTACAGGTGATGTGACTTTTTTCTCATGGTATTACTGTTTGTCTTCTGACTTTGGTCACACCTTCTTTTTCAAAGACAATACAAAAAATACAAAAAAATTTAATGTTCATATAGTCAAATATGTGCATCTTTTTCTTTATGTCTTTCAAGGTCACAGATATCTAATATAGAATACATGTATGTTACACTTAGTTGTGTATTAAACATATTTCTAGGCTCTAAAATAAAATAGTTATTCCAGCTCATTTTCACAGCAAATGCATTGGCAACAGTTACTGAAATGATGAATTCTCAGGTCTATTCAGTTTTCAGAGCTGAAAACTGGTTTCACTACTTGAAACTAACCTTTATTGAGATGGAAGACTATATTTTCCATTGGTTTCACCTGCCTAAGTTGAATAAAATGATGAATAGAGTTCACCAGGCCTAGAAGTACTTAAGAGCTCACTGGTTTTTGGGGGGGTTTTTTGCAGTTTTTGGCCGGGGCTGGGTTTGAACCCACCACCTCCAGCATATGGGGCCGGTGCCCTACTCCTTTGAGCCACAGGCGCCGCCCCGAGCTCACTGGTTTTAAAATAGAAAATGTATGGCACAAACTGTACAATCTCAAAGCCTCTGCTTGCTAAAGAAGCCACGGCAAGCAGCTGATGGGGCTGCAGGAGTGTAACATGTGAGTGGAATGACCAGAACGAAAGCTGTCTGCTTGAAATGCAAACAAATGTGTGGAAACCAAGTGCTTCTCTTGTGACTCAGTGGTCCTCAATCCTGTCCTGGTGAGATACCCGCCTAGGCCTGATCTTTCAAATGAGGTCAGATTTTTGTTGAGGTGTTACAGTCAGATGATGCCATGGTTTCTGCAAAGGCATTTATAGAAAGCAAGTGCGAGAAAATCACATTTGTTTAATCATTAATTTGCTTGCTGATATCACCACTTTATTTTTTATATTTATTTTTATTGAGACAGAGTTTCACTTTGTTGCCCTCTATAGAGTGTGTGGCATCATAGCTCACAGCAACCTCAAACTCTTGGGCTCAAATGATCCTCTTGCCTCAGCCTCCCAAGGAGCTGGGACTACAGGCGCCTGCCACAACGCCCGGCTATTCTTTCTTTTTCTTTCATTAGCAGACCTGGGAAGGGTTTGAACCCACCAGCCCCAGGGCATGTGGCTGGTGCCCCAACTGCTGAGCTATGGGTGCCCCATCACTGCTTTATTTAAAAAGGGCAAGCTACAGGTTAAAAACTTAGAAAAATGGGCTAGAAGGGTGGGGGGAGGAGTGCTGATGAAAGCCAAATCCAGGACAGCCATTCTGCACAACAACATGGCAGGACTCGGTGGCCTGAACCTGACATATGTTGTGAGCCAGCCATCCTCTCTACACTCCCGGGGCATTCTGGCACAGGCCCCCTACAATGGCAATGTCCACTGAGGACCGTTGTGGCAGCGGAGTGAGAGGCACCTAAAGTGTATTTCCTCCGAGGACTGGATAAGTAAAATGGCAGGGATGTAAAAAGGGACTAAACTATAGGAGTGACAGGTTTCAAACTAGATGTATAAAAGGCAGCACACAAAGTCCTAGATCACGGCAGGGAGAGTCATAAGCAGAATGAGATTTAGAGGACACTATTTCTGCACACTCAATACACAGTATCATATTTCTTTTAAGGCTACATCCACACCCATGGGGATACATTAAACACAATAAAGGCAGTGTTGATATTGAGGAAGGAATGATGGGGGCTAGAGAGAAAGGAGAAAAGGTACCACAGGAGAGGGCCCAGCACAGACCAGTGAGGTCAATGTGCCCATAAGGGAGGGGCAAAGAAAAAAAATTCCTGCTTCTGAGTTCTAAAATTTTAAAAATTGTAAGATTTCTGGGGCGGCGCCTGTGGTTCATCGAGTAAGGCGCCGGCCGCATATACCGAAGGTGGCAGGTTTAAATCCAGCCTCGGCGGAACTGCAAAACAGAAAAATAGCTGGGCGTTGTCGTGGGCGCCTATAGTCCCAGCTACACAGGAGGTTGAGGCAAGAGAATCACTTAAGCCCAGGAGTTGGAGGTTGCTGTGAGCTGTGTGACTCCACGGCACTCTACCAAGGGTGATAAAGTGAGACACTGTTTCTACAAAAAAAAAAAAAAGAAAAAATTATAAAAGATTTCAAGTGACTTACCAAATACCTGGAGGAGCTACGCCTGGTAGGACATGCCTATAATAATCTCAGCTATTTGAGAAGCTAAGTGGGAGCATGGCTGAATCCCTGTGTTCAAGATAAGGCTGGGCAATGGCGTAGAGAGACCCTGTCTAAAGAACAAAACAACTCCCCCCCCAAAAAAAACCCAGAAGAGGGAGAATATATACAACTTTGCAGATGCTACTACTATCCAGGGCCAGCCATGCACTGTAAGGTCACAGGCGCCAAGTACCCACAGCAGCCTCCCCAGACCCAAGGCCAGTAGCAAGGGTGGAGTACCTCGTGGTTTTCATGGCCAAGCAGATCTGAAAGGACTTTGAGCACAAGGCCTGCCACCTTGGCACACATGTTCTTCCCTATAGAAAACAAACCAAAATAAAACATGACACATTTAAACACAGAAGCACAGTTTTAGGTCAGGCGGATTTGGGTATAAATCTCAGTTCCTCTGCTTATAAGCTGTGTGACCCTGGGTGAGTCATGTAACTAACCTGGGCCTCAGCTTCCTCTTTTTTTTTTTTTGAGACAAATTTTCACTATATCGCCCTCAGAAGAGTGCTATGGCGTCACAGCTCACAGTAACCTCAAACTCTTGGGCTTAAGCAATTCTCTTGCTTCAGCCTCCCAAGTAACTGGGACTACAGGAGTCCGCCAAATGCCCAGCTATTTTTGGTTGTAGTTGTCATTGTTGTTTGGCAGGCTCACGCTGGGTTTGAACCCACCAGCTCTGGTGTATGGTGGCTGGCACCCTAGCTGCTGAGCTACAGGCGCCGAACCTAAAATAGGGATTCTTATTAATACTTACCTCAAAGGGTAATGTATGAAAGGGTGATACAGAAGTAAGCAAGCTAATGTATGTAAAGAACTTAGGATAGCATGAAACCCAAGTGTTCAATAAATGGTGGTGGTCAGAGCACAGTGATCACTATCGTGAAAGTGCAGTATATTATAGAGCTATGTTCTACCTCCCAAGTGATACATTGCTATCACAAAAACCATACAAGTACTTTAATAATTCCAAACATCATCATAATAAACACAGCAAATAAATGCATAAGAAAGCTGATAAATTATTATTATTTTTTGGTTGCAGCCGTCATGGTTGTTTGACGGGCCAGGTTGGATTCGAACCCACCAGCTCAGGTGTATGTGGCTGACGCCTTAGCCTGCTGAGCCACAGGCGCTGAGCCAAAAGCTAGGACTTTTTGCACATACTATTTTTTAAAACAGAAGACTATCATTTACTTACTCAATATCACACAGTAATGAGGTTCAGATTACGCAGCATCTGAAGGTGAAGATGCTTCCAATAAACATCCTTGAGACAGCTATTTACCCAGCTAACTTTTTTCTCCAAACTCTGGGGCTGCTCAGAGGGGGGTGGATACAGCCTGGACTTGGCACTGCTTTTATAGGAGTGTCTCTCATCCCAGGTAACACAGAGTTTCAGTGGGACAGTACTGCAGAAAAGCTAAAATCACAACCTTTACTGATTAAGTGTATAAAAGGCCTGTGATACCCACAGGAGCATCCCTATCTCAGGGGGCAGAGAGATGACTGTGACTCAGAGCAGGAAGCTAATTTGTTATCACTCCTGTCACTGACTTAATATTGTATTTTCCTGGGAACACATTTCTCTTCAAAGAAGGGGGATCATAATTCTTAACATCCTACCTTGTATAATGCAATGAAGATGAAGAAAAATGGAAACAAATTTAGTTTCCTCTTTTTTTTGTTTTTGAGACAGAGTCTCACTTGGTCACCCTTGGTAGAGTGCCATGGCATCTTAGCTCACAGCAACCTCAAACTCTTAGGTTCAAGTGATTCTCTTGCCTCAGCCTCCTACGTAGCTGGGACTACAGGTGCCTGCCACAGCGCCCAGTTATTATTTTTTTTAAACTATTTGTTTATTTTCCTCCAACTTTATTTCCATCTTGTTTAAGAGCTTGCAGAAGAACAGCTTAAGACCACTCAGTGGCTGTTCCTACCCATTCAGTGGCCTGAGCAGTGGGAGTTGCAGACCAATCTTCAGTGGCAGCCAGTTATTTCTTTTTTTAAGAGACAGGGTTTCACTCTTGCTCAGTTGGTCCTGAACTCATGAGCTCAGGCAATCCATCCGCCTCAGCTTCCCAATTGTTGGGATTACAGGCATGAGCCACCACACCCAGCTTTCCTCTTAATGTGGGCACTGCATGGATATTAGACATTCTTTCCAAGAACAAAATGGTATTTTGGCTTCAGGGACTCAACAGCCTTATAGCTAGTTAGAAATGCTTTCTGTTCTTTTTTCTGTTTTCAGTTTAGTATGAGGAGACTAAAGCAAACCACACGAGGCTCATGGGTGATCCAGATTCGAGGGCCAGGATCTTGTCCCCTTTCCCTACCAGAGTGGGGGCAGGGCTGTGAGACCTGCACTCCGGAGGCAGAGGTTCATAAGCAAAGCCACTGAGTACTCCAGTGTGTAGTCAGACAGGCAATCAGGGTCCTTCAGAATATCAATCAGCCAGAAGATGAGACCATCTTGAATCATCGCTGTCTGCAGTGGACGCCTAGGACAAAACAGCCTAAGGTAAATTAAAACTGGCAAGAAACTTTTCATATAAGAGTATATAGGTGTTATGAGGTGCAGTGGCAGGTGCCTATAGTCCCAGCTACTCGGGAGGCTGAGGCAGGGAGATGGCTTGAGCTCAGGAATCTGAGGTTGCAGTGAGCTATGATGATTCCACTGCACTCTAGCCTGAAGACAGCGCTAGAGAGCAAGACTCTGTCTGAAAAAAAAAGAGTATATAGTAATGTGAATGAATGTCAGAAACGACAAACTGTACAGGAGGTATAGACTCAGGAATATTTTATTGTTAAACCTATATAACTAAAAAAACAAAAATTCTTTTCCTGGGGCCAGGCAGGGTGGCTCACGCCTGTAATCCTAGCACTCTGGGAGGCCAAAGGAAGTAGATTGCCTGAGCTCACAGGTTTGAGACAAGCCTGAGCCAGAGCAAGACCTCGACTCCAAAAAATAGCCAGGCATTGTGGCAGGCGCCTTTAGTCCCAGCTACTAGGGAGGCTGAGGCAAGAGCCCAGGAGTTTGAAGTTACTATGAGCTATGATGCCACGGTACTCTACCAAGGGTGACAAAGTGAGACTGTGTCTCAAAAAAATAAAAAAATCTTAAAGGTTTACAGAAACATAAGGAAGGAGGCCTCCTAGTTTGAAAACTTCCTTGTCAATATTTAAAATCAGTTTAAATATTTACTTAAATTTTTAACAGATATTTACTGATAGTAAATACTTACTCAACACAGGAAACAGGGCCATAGAAATACTTACTTTGACAAATAGATTTGTACCCGTGCTGTATATAATCCAGCTTAGGCACTTTGAGCTGTATGAATATAAAGAAAAACAACAACAACAAAAAGAGCAAAAACTCAGCTTGATAGCCTTTGATTCAGATCACTAACAGAGAGTAAGAGTAGCTTAACAACCTGGGTAACACAAATTATTAAGGAGTGATCTTCCACTCAAAGTCTAGGTATAAAATCTTACTAAAACCTAATGTAGAACAGTAAATGTCATCATGCTAGCCTTAAGAACTGGTAAGACTTAGTATGGCATGAGAAATCGTATTAATTATTTGAAAATCAAAACACCATGGAGAAGCCAGCACTATACATCTCCTAATTAAGAGGTTATGGTAAAACTAACACCCGGCAGAGGACAGTGAAGCTAGTATCATCTGTTCAAGCAGTTCTTTTTTTCTTTTTCTGAGACAGAGTCTCATTATTTTGCCCTCAGTAGAGTGCCGTAGGTTCACAGTTCACAGCAAACTCAAACTCTTGGGCTTAAGCGATTCTCTGGCCTCAGCCTCCCAAGTAGCTGGGACTACAGGCACCAGCCACAATGTTCATATTCTTTTTGTTGCAGTTGCCATTGTCTTTTTTTTTTTTTTTGAGACAGTCTCAAACTGTCACCCTGGGGAGAGTGCCATGGCGTCATAGCTCACATCAACCTCAAACTCTTCGGCTTATGAGATTCTCTTGCCTCAGCCTACCAAGTACCTGGGACTATAGGTGCCTGCCACAATCTGGCTATTTTTTTGTTGTTGTTGCAGTTGTCACTGTTATTTTAGCCGACCTGCGCCACGTTCGAACCTGCCAGCCTCGGTGTATGTGGCCAGTGCCCTACCCACTGAGCTATGGGTGCTGCCCTGTTGTCATTTTGTTTTAGCTGGCCTGGGCTGGGTTCGAACCAGCCAGCACCAGTGTATGTGGCTGGCACCATAAGCACTGTGCTATGGGCACTGAGCCTGTTTTTTTTTTTTTTTTTAAGACAAAGTCTCAAGTTGTTGCCCTGGGTAGTGTGTCGTGTCATCATAGCTCACAGCAACTTCCAGCAATCCTCGGGCTCAAGCGATCCTCTTGCCTCAGTTTTTCTATTTTTAGTAGAGACAGGGTCTCACTTTTGCTCAGGCTGGTCTCGAACTCGTGAGCTCAAGGAATCCACCTGCCTTGGCTTCCCAGAGTGCTAGGATTACAGGCACGAGCCACCAGGCCCGGCCTGTTCATGCTGTTCTTAAACACGATCTTGACCCATTTGGTGTGACAGTGTATTCTAAAGAATACAATGAAGACTGTGCTATCGGCTCGGTGCCTGTGGCTCAACAGGCTAAGGCGCCAGCCACGTACACCTGAGCTGGCGGGTTCGAATCCAGCCCGGGCCCGCCAAACAACAATGACGGCTGCAACCAAAAAATGGCCGGGCGTTGTGGCGGGTGCCTGTAGTCCCAGCTACTTGGGAGGTGGAGGTAGGAGACTCGCTTGAGCCCAGGAATTGGAGGTTGTTGTGAGCTGTGATGCCCTGGCACTCTATCTAGGGTGACAGCCTGAGGCTCTGTCTCAAAAAAAAACAAAAAAACCAAAACTTTGTTCTAGGCCCTGCTGATTGCTTTACCTGCTTAGCTCGTTAACCTTCGCTACAGCCCAGGGATGCTGTTATTGTCATCCACATCTGGCAGGCTAGCTACCCTGGCCACAGCTGCAAATGAGACCAAAGCCCCAAGCTTTCCAGTGCACTCTAGGGGCTACAGATGGAAGAGGTGTATGAAAATCAGGCTGGGGGTATGTTAGAAAAAGCATTTAACTTGTATTCCTACATGTGAGAGGCCTAACTGGCCTTTTATTTACTCGCTGGGTAACCCTGAACAAGGCACTCTGCAGGTGTTTCTGATCCCACTTCTTCACTGGGTTGCATGTTGGAGGGAATCCACAGCTACTCACTCGCTGTCATTCCTGATCA
>CAUYRH010078483.1:0-81244 GCA_963574655.1 Perodicticus potto
AGATTAGCCCACATGACAAAATCCCAAAACCAGAGATGTTGGCGTGGATGTGGAGAAAAGTCAACACTTCTACACTGCTGGTGGGAATGCACACTAATATGTTCCTTTTGAAAGGATGTTTGGAGAGTACTTAGAGATCTAAAAATAGACCTTCCTTTCGACCCTATAATTCCTTTACTAGGTATATACCCAGAATACCAAAAATCACATTATAACAAAGACATCTGTACCAGATTATTTTTGCAGCCTATTTCATAATTGCTAAGCCATGGAAGAAGCCTAAGTGCCCATCGATCCATGAATGGATTAATAAATTGTGGTACATGTGTACCATGGAATATTATGCAGTCTTAAAGAAAGATGGAGACTTTACCTCCTTCATATTTACATGGATGGAGCTGGAACATATTCTTCTTAGCAAGGTATCTCACGAATGGAAGAAAAAGTATCCAATTTACTCAGCCTTACTATGAAGCTATTTTACAGCTTTCATATGAAGGTCATAACCCAACTATAGCACAAGAATATGGGGAAAGAGGCAAGGGAGGGGAGTGAAGGAAGGGAGGAAGGGAGGTTGAGTGGAGGAAGGTTAATTTGTGGGTCCACACCTATGGTACATCTTAGATAGGTACAGGCGAAACTTACTAAATGCAGAATACAAATGTCTTCATACAATAACTAAGAAAATGCCATGAAGGCTATGTTAAACAGTTTGATGAAAATATTTCTTATTTTATATGAAACCAGCACATTGTACCCCTGATTGCACTAATTTACACAGCTATTATTTAATTAAAAAAAAAGAAAAACCTGTAGACTGGGGCCAGGTGCAGTGGCTCATGCCAGCAACCATAGCAGTTTGAGACACCCAGGTGGGTAGATTGCCTGAGTTCACAGGTTCGAGACCAGCCTGAGACACAAGGAGACCTCATCTGTAAAATAGCCAGTTGTTGTGGTGTTGCCTATAGTACCAACTACTTGGGAAGCTGAGGCTAGAGAATCTCTTGTGCCCAAGATTTTGGGGTTGCTGTGAGATATCACACCACAGCATGGCAATCCACCAAGGGTGAGAAAATGAGAGTCTGTCTCAAAAAAAAAAAAAAGAGCTGAAGAAGAAATGTTAAGAATTTTGTAAGTAGAGACAAGGTATATAGGAGAAGAAAACATTGCACATTTGAGAAATTGAAAATGGAGAGAGAGTGCAGAGACTGGGAGGAAGATGTGGGAGATGAGGTAACAGAGGTAGATATGATGCAAAGGGAGGCCTTTAATGATTTTTAAGTAAGAATGAGTGAAGTTATGTAATTAAATACGTGTTTTGAAAATATTAATTACTTTGGCTGGTGTGTAGAAGTTGATAAGCAGACACCAGAATGGAAGCAGGAGGACAAATTAGGATAATACTGAAGTAGTCTATGCGAGAGATGATGGCAGTTTTAAAAATGTGTTGGCAGTGGTGTAAAGAAGTGCACACATAATCTATAATGATTAGAGAGATATTGACTACATAAAGCTTTAAGCTTTTGAAACTTAAAGGAGGTTCCTGAAATGGAGAATACTGAAAGAGATAGAGGCTTTCTCTTTCAAAGGGGATGTATAAGGGAAAAGTTGTATTTCATAGATATTTGCCTTTGAGTTACTTCTAGCATCCTTGTAGGAAATGAGACACATATTAATAGAGTCATTGGTGTGAGTCTGGTAAATGTGGCTCAGACTTTAAACGCTATAAGACTATTGGGATAAGAGAAAAGTTCTATTGCCCCCTTCATGATTACATGGATTTGGGTTTAATGATGATGGTGATGTGATAAATTTATTTTAGAAGTTGCTAGTTTCTACAAATAGAGTCAAAAAGTGGTAAAAATCCATCCACCACTCTTTGATTAATTTTCCCATATTATCTATTTCTGTCTGTTATATTGAAAGAGTGGTAATGACAGAATGATAGTTAAAGACCAATTAAATTTACTGAATACTTGAAATTGATTACTCATGAATTCATAGTTATTTACTACTAAGAAGTTTCAAGAGACTTGGAAGTAGCAGTTAGAATGAGTTAAAAAGGAAATAATACCCAAGGTAGTGTAGTCTCAGCACTGACCTACTGTCTGTCATGATTTCTCTCTCTGGGAACCATGGTCAGATGAAAGTATTTGAAATCTGACATTAAACATCCCTGGGCAGCTCTATTTCAATTTCTCCCATTCAAGGATAATATGTCAGGAAATTTAATATTGCTAATAAAAACAAGCCCAGGAAAGGATCATGGTAAGAATAACAGAAGATTGAATCATTGTTTACCTTACTGTTCTTCAGAATGAAATAATTATTTGATTATATATTATAGATCATTTAAAACTTCTTATAAAAGACAAATGTTTTATGTCAAAGAAATTGAATATTTAGAAATTTAATGGTTGTATTAATCATTACTTTTGAGGTGCATAATATTTTAAATAGTTGATTAGAATACTAACTCACCATTTGAAATTGTTTCGAATTTCATTAGACTTAAAATTGTCTTTGATATACCTAAGATTTCTGTAATTCCTCTGTACTCTACATTTTCTAGTTAAAAAACAACACAATGAAAACAACTTTTCTGATCCCTTGTTAATGATAATTATATTACATATGGAAATTGTCAGTACCATGGTTTATCAATGCCAAAATTCTGCCTGTGACAAAAGCATTTACCTCATCAGGGTGATTTTATATAAAAACCTTGATGATTTTAATGATTTTTTATACTTAAATTTGAGTTAATCCAGCACCTAAATAGACCACATATTTAGGGTACTGTAGCCAGTGACTAAAACAGTTTCTTGCTGGTACCCATCTATCCTGCAAATGTAGGTACCAGGACAGATTGATTTTCAGGACACACCAGGGATATTTAATAGCCCTGAGTAGCATATTTGTAAATTATTTTTCACTGTTGCACTAGCTTATGGTTTCTCACCTTTACATAAATATTTCTAAAGGAAACAAAATGTCAAAACATGCATGGCTGGATATTAATTTGCAATGTTAATTTATCCACTTACATTATCTCCTTTACTGTCTTCATATTCTATATTACTGTTTTTGGAGAAGTGAAGTTGTCCATGAAAATTTGCAGCTTTGTTTTTAAAATTTTAAATCCATAAGAGAATGCAAGGTTTGTAGAAAGACTTAAAAAGTTATCCTGCACACATCCTTTTCTGTCATAACCCAAATCTCACTCCATAAGCTAAGCCTGGACTGTATCTTCAAAATATATCAATAATGTGACCATTTTCACCTCATACTCTGCTTCTATACTGGTCTAAACAACCAAAAATCTAATCCAAGGATCATGGTAACAAACTCCTAATTTGTTTACCTTTTCCTCCTCCAAATAAATAGCTTATTCTCAACACAGTAGATAGAAAGGTACTTCAAAATGTAAGTTATATTACTGCTCCTCTATAAACTTTCTAGTCCATGGATTCTTAATCTTATATCATGAAGCCCTTTGGCAGTTCCAAGAAATTTCTGATCCCTATCTATTCTGGGGATATTTTAAAATATATAAATTTTAAAAGGGCATCAATGTAAACCAGTTTTTTTGAAATACAGTAACCAAAATATTCTTTAGAAAAAATCTATAACTTTCTCGTCCCTCTTTTTCCCTTAGAAGAAAAAGAATACTGACAATGTTACAGGCTATGCTGAAGGAAAGCTGAGAGGAAGGAAGGAGGATAGGGAAGCAAGAAAGGAGCAGATATGTCTACATGAAAGAGTTAAGCAAGCCTGGTGGGTTCTGGGTGGCAAGATCCCAATCTTTTTATGTTTAATAGATTTATTTCTTTTCTTTTTTTTTTATTAAATCATAGCTGCGTACATTAGTGCATTCAAGAGGTACAATGTGCTGGCTTCATATACAATCTGAAATATTTTCATGAAACTGTTTAACATAGCCTTCATGGCATTTTCTTAGTTATTGTATGAAGACATTTGTATTCTGCATTTAGTAAGTTTCGCCTGTACCCATCTAAGATGCACCATAAGTGTGGCCCCACCAGTTACCCTCCCTTCACCCTAACCTCCCCCCACCCCTCCCTTCCCATATGCTTGTGCTATAGATGGGTTATAGCCTTCATATGAAACCTTTAAATTAGCTTCATAGTAGGGCTGAGTACATTGGATACTTTTCTTCCATTCTTGAGGTACTTTGCTAAGAAGAATATGTTCCAGCTCCATCCATGTAAACATGAAAGAGGTAAAGTCTCCATCTTTCTTGAAGGCTGCATAGTATTCCATGGTACACATGTACCACAATTTATTAATCCATTCGTAGCTCGATGGGCACTTGGACTTCTTCCATGACTTAGCAATTATGAATTGGGCTGCAATAAACATTCTGGTAAAGATGTCTTTGTTAAAATGTGATTTTTGGTCTTCTGGGTATATACCTAGTAAAGGAATTATAGGGTCGAATGGATCACTTCATAATTTTTACAAACTTTTTTGAAATCCCCAGTAACAAAGAAAAACAGGCTTTCTATCATAAGTAGGTCTTAAATGCTATGTTTTGCAACCTCCTTTCTTCCCCCAAAGTTGGCAAGGCAACAATGATTAAACTCAGGGTTGAGTTTAATCAACCTGTTTAATCAACTCTATAAAATTTTTGCATTAGAATTAGCTGCCACTAGGTGAAGTCTTAGAGAAATCTAGAATTACTTTGAACCTTTCTATTTACACCAACAGACCAGAAAAAAAAAATCAAATATTCAGGATCATTCTTTTTGCCTTTCATCATTTTTAAAGGTTTTCCTTCTTTCCTTTTTTCTTTTAAAGAGACTGAAGTGTTGCCTAGGGTTTAGGGCCATTCTTGCCTCAGAGAATTGCCCCAGGCTTCCCTTTGCCATTTTGCCCTTTGTTTGGAGCCGGCTTCTTGACCTCTTAATCGTTAGCCCAAAGAAAAGCCAATCGAATTTAATCTTGGAGGAAAAGGCAATGCAAAGGAACTTTTTGACTGAAAAATACCGGAAAGAGCCATTATCAATCCTTTACCAACCCTTTACTAACATTCAAACAAAGCATGTAAACTACACAGAGACAGAAAGGGTCAGGTGTCTGTAGAGATAGGTAGAAGAGGTTTAGAACCCAGGAAGCCACAAGCAGATTGTGAAAGAGCTGGGAGAGCACGTTTTTTCAAAAAGGCCCTCCAGGGTCATGGAATCAGAACCATTGCTAGGTACCCCAGGACCTCTGGACGCTTCTTCTGTTTGCTTGGCTCTCAAGCCTTCTAACATTTCTAATTTCTCAAGACTTCTAATTTCTTTTCTTTTTCTTTCTTTTTTTTTTTTTTTTTGCAGTGTTTGGCTGGGGCTAGGTTTGAACTCACTGCCTCCAGCATACGGGGCTGGCGTCTTACTAGTTAGAGCCATCGGCCCCACAAGCCTTCTAATTTCTAATGAATTAGAACGTTTGTTCCCCAACAGCCTCTGTCCTGTGACCTGGAGGTGATAGTCACACTATGTGCTTTTAGGGGCAAATGGGCATCTGAATTATTAGTCTCCATTATTACAATTATAGAGAAAAACCGGATACAGTTAAGTGATCCCATTGCTTACCACAGATCTTCAATCCCAGATGAGGCCCCAAAATATGTTACCAGAATTTCTTCTTCAATAGGTCCTTGGTCTTGGGGATTTGAAGAATGATCCCACAGACTACAGATCAGTGGTAAAGACAGGATTTTATCAGACAGAGAGGTGTGGCCTGGAAAAGGCAGCCTGCTTGTGCCTGGGATTTGGGGGTCTGATTTCTGAGCTCACCTGGGCCTAGAGAATGGGGGATCCCTGTGCAGCCCAGAGTGGTGGAATCCTGTATCGAGAGGAGGCGTGAGTGAGTGGATGAATGAATGAATGAGAAGGTAAAGAGCAAAGATCGCAGATCAGTTTATATAGCAATAGCTCCTGTGCCACCTGTTGTTATCTGACCCACATCCCTGATTTTTCTAAGCCTTTTCCCATTTCTGATCTTACTGGCTGGCACATAAGGAAGCTGAGGTGCCAAGAGGAGATGCAACTTGCATAATGTCACCTCAGAATTTCTTCAGGACTCCTTCCTTCTTCTCTGTCTCTTCCTCAGATCCTCCCACTGACTCATTTCCTTTGAGGTTATGGGAGTGGAGCTGGGATTCCTGATAGGATCTTGAATTTTGGAGCGCTGGAAGTAGCTCCCGGGCCATGAGTTGTGTGGAGGGGCATATGTAGGCTAATCTATGTCTGTGTGTGTATGTTGGGGAAATTTGGCTCTGAGATATCTCAACTGTCCCTTTCCATGTCCTATTCCTGAAAGAGGGATCCCCACGTGTCCCCCAGTGTCAGGCAGATCTAACCGTATCAGCAGAGTCAATAGAGTGCTGTACCATGGCAGACAGTCAGAAATAATTTGTTGAAATTGAATTTGAGCTTGCTCTGTGACCTCGGGTAAGTCACTTAACTTTCTAGACCTCAGGGTCTGGATCTAGAAAATTAGACACTCAGCATCCGTAGGGGCTAAGAGAAAATTTCCCCTTCATCCTCTGAAGTTTCATTGAGAAATCAACTCACAATAGGCAGATTAATAGAAGAAATGGCACAGAAATTTATTAGCAAGGGGGAGAAACAGAGTGATGACCCTACTGAGCAGTAGAGATGGTTATATTCCCCAGTTTTTAGAATAACAGCAGATGGAGAAGTGTGGATGATGTTATAAATGATCTTTGGTGGGGTTCAATGGGATCAAAGAACATACAAACCATTTGTTCCTTTGGCCTGGGGCAAAGTCTGTTTTAGGGAAATTCAATGGGATTGAGCATCATACAATCCCTTCGTCCCTTTGGCCTGGAGCAAAATCTGCTGGACTCACAGAGCAGACACTTGTTTGTGACAAAATCTGATCAGGTATATTGACAGACTTCAGCCTTTCTTCCTGGAAAATCAATTTAGTTAATAAAAACTCGGGAAGGGACTGGAGGTAATTGCTTTCTTCTCTGGCAGGTCTGGAATTTAAGCAGATAACGAAACTCAGAGAACGTCATTCTGTGCTTTGGAAGAGACAGGCTAGAAAGACAGGAGGCGAGGGAAGGTCAGAGAGACCTTGAGGCTTCTTCAGTCCATCATGTCAAATTGCCATATTTGGAGATATTGTTTCTGATCCCCAAATGTCCCACCTCTAGGAACTAGGGTTAGGAAAGGATCGCTGTCTCCTAAGTTCTGCAGAACTGCCGCAAGAAAAGGGAAGTCATACTTGTTTGTGTAGTCCAATGAGCAGGCTGAGGATGAATGAAGGAAGGTGGAGAAAGGGGTGTAGATATGGGGTCCTTGGGTTTATTAATTTACTAAAAGTGAAAGCAGTCTAGAATGGAAGGGGGTGCTTTAGTAGGGAGTGAGCTCCCTATTACCAGAGGTAAGCAAGCAGGAAAAAAGTGGCCATTTTAGGGTGTGATATGGAGGACAATGGAATTAGACTGAATGAGATGTTGAAGTCCAGCTCAGAAAGCTATTATTTAATTTATTTATTTGGAGGCAAGATCTTCTTCTGCCAGGGCTAGAGTGCAGTGGCGTCATCATAGCTCACTGCAACCTCAAACTCAAGCAATTCTCCTGCATCAGCCTCCTAAGTACTCAGACCATAGGCATGTGCCACCATACCCAGCTATGATTTTAGTTATCTTTGAAGTGCTCTCTGTGTCCAGCATAGTGATGCCCATGACAGCAAGATAGTGATGGCAAAAGCTCAGGAACAGAGCTGGGAGACCTGAGAGCTAGGTCTCGCTCAGCTATCTAATTTCAAAGAGACTTCATATAAGTGATTCTTCATATAAGTGATTCTCTGGTCTACATTTTACTGATCTGTAAAATTGAAATGATAATCTCTGTCCTGCTAATCTTCCTAAGAACATGGTTATAAGACACAGATATCCTTGACTTACAATGGGGCTACATCTCAACAAACCCATCATTAAGTCAAAAATTGCTACGTGGACCCACTACCCACTATAAATTGGGAACTGTCTGCACTTGTAAGTTTGGAAAGTCTATACAGATATCGAAGATTAGCCTGTAAGACAACTTTTTTGGATCTCCCCTCCCCCCCAAAGTAATATATATTTATCATAGCAAACATGGAAAATGCAGATAAGAGCAAAGAAGAAAATTTATTTATTTATTTATTTATTTATTTTTTAGTTTTTGGAGACAAAGAGTCTTACTTTGTTAGTCTCGGTAGAGTGCTGTGGCGTCATAGCTCACAGCAACCTCAAACTCTTGGGCTCAAGTGATTCTCTTGCCTCAGCCCCCAAGGAGCTGGGACTATTGGAGCCAGCCACAATGCCTGGCAATTTTTAGAGAAGAGGGTCTCGCTCTGGCTGGGGTTCATCTCAAACTCCTGAGCTCAGGTAATCTGCCCACCTGCCTCCCAGAGTGCTAGGATTATAGGCGTGAGCCACTGGGCCTGACCCAAAGAAGAAAATTTAAAACTACCCATTATTTCACCATCCAGAGACAGCCTTTGTTAATGTTTTTGTGTATCTGCCTTTAGTGACTTTTTAGTGCACATGCACATTTATATGTAAGCCATGTATGTGTCAAGTGGTGATATGTATTAGTTTATACCCTGCTTTCATTTCTATTTAAGATATGTATGTGTGCATGTGAACTTTTTCTCTCATCACTGAATTTTCATAAATTGAACTCGTCTGTGTAACCAACACCCAGCACCGCAGACTATCACCACCCTTACAGAAGGCACCTTCTGATCCACTCCTAGCTACTACCTGCACCCGGGGATTTGCAGCTTCATTTATTTTGTTTAAAATGCTTATTTTGAAATAATTATAGACTCACAGGAGGTTGCAAGAAAAGGTATAGAAAGGCCCTGAATACCCTTCATCCAGTTTCCCCTAAAGGTGACACTTCCTATAACTATATCACCATATCAAAACCAAGAAATGGACATTGGTGGAATCCACCAAGTGTACCCAGAATTCGCCAGTTTTACATGTACTCATTCATGCATGTGGGTGTGTGTGTGCTTCTATGCAATGTGGTCACTCGTACAGGGTCATGTAGTAGTCACCACAATGAGAGACATAATTCTTCTGACACCACAGGCTCCCTGTGCTCTCCTTAGTAACCATAATCCCTCCTCTCCTGCCATCTTTAAGCCACCTCCACCCTGCAGCTGCTCATCTGCTCTCTATCTTTATAATTTTGTTATTTCAAGGCTATTATATAAATGGAATCATGGATTTCATAGTTCTTTTGAAGTATCAATAATTTGTTCCTCCTTCTTGCTGTGTTGTCTTCCCCAGTATGGGTAGGTCAGAGTTTGTATGCCATTCATCTGTTGGAGAACATGTGAGTTATTTTCTGTTTTTGACTGTTACTAATTAGTATTATGAACATTGGGGTACACATTCTGTGAGAATTTAAGATTTCATTTATCATGGATAAATGCCTAAGAATGTGATTGCTGTGTCATCCAGCACTTGGGAGGCTGAGGTGGGTGGATTGCCTGAGCTCACAGGTTCAAGCCTAGCCTGAACCAGAGCGAGACCTCTAAAATTAGCCGGGCATGGTGGCGGGCACCTGTAGTCCCAGCTACTTGGGAGGCTGAGGCAAGAGAATCGCTTAAGCCAGGAGTTGAGTTTCCTGTGAGCTATGACGCCACAGCCACTCTACCAAGGGTGACAAATTGAGACAAAAAAAAAAAAAAAAAAAAAAAAAAGAAAATTTTAAATTTTGATGAGGTCCAATTTATCAATTGTTTTCTTTTGTGGATTCTACTTTCGAAATGAAGTCTAAAACCTCATTGCTTACCCTTGATCTAAAGATTTCCTTTATTTTTGTCCTAAAAGTTGTGTAATTTTATATTTAGGTCTGTGATCCATTTGTGAGGTTTAGATCAAGGGTTTTTAAATTTATTTTTTGGGTATGTGAAGCTAAAGTTTTAAAGGTTCGCCATACCTTTAGTTACTATCCTTAGACATACAATAAATTACTTAATCCTTTAGATGGTTTTCAATATTTTTGCTCTTATAAATTAGAATAATGAATATTCTTATAGCTAAATCTCTTACCTATACAAGATTGTTTCCTAAAAGGGTATTGTAGAAGTGGAATTACTGTGGCAACTTTTAGGGGTTTGAGTAAGTATTTTTTTGCACATGTTTTTTCTGTTTCAGGCTGGGTATGAAATAGCTTACTTTTGCACTCCCTCCTCCAAGCTAGAGATCACCTCCTAAAAATAAAACAAAATACTCCAAATGGTTGAAATATCACCTTGTGATATTTAAATTTGTATTTTTTTGCTCACTAAGAGCAAGTATATGGGGGCCGCCGCAGCCCTGTCTCTCTATACTCCCACCTCCTGTCCTTTTTCCTGCTGTCTTCCCACTTACCTCCTCTCACCAGGCCAGGGGGCAGGGACTGAGGATCTGCTTTCTTTCTGTCACTGGATGTGTGGCCCTGGGTGAACCCTCTGTGTCCTCTCTGACTTTCCTTTCCTTCATTTGCCAAGGGAGCTAACAAGCTAAACATGCAGCTTCCCCACACGTTTTTGTGGAGATCAAAGGTATCTTGGACAAGCATTTGCTTTGAAACAGTGCTGTTCGGATGATAGATAGTTGTTACTTATTTTATTGTTACTTTTACATTAGTTCCTTCTCCTCCATCATTTTTGGCTACACTTTCCATTAGGTTAATTTGTTTTGTCAGCAACCCCTGCCGAATGCCAATGATATAATGACCTGATCCCAACTTGGGCTGGGATTAGACCCTTAGGATTAGAGGCAGTAGAGAGACAGTCAAAGGATTTAAGTACCAGTGGCCAGTACCAACCTGTCAAAATGAACCCTGGGCCCTGTCCTGGGGTATGCTCTCAGAACCTCGGCCTTGGGAGTGGAGGAAGGAGCCCCTCAGCGGGGCTCCTGGGAATCCCCAGAGGGAGGCTCTACACTATCAACAGGCTATGAGCTTATTGTAAATGGGTTCTGAACAGTATTAATATCCCCACTTTCGGTGAGGAAACTGGAGCAGAGGGTAAAATGCCCTGGCTGGAGTGATGCAGCTTGAAAGTGACAGAAGAAATTGGAATTCAAGGTGTCCCCAGATTTCCTTGCCACCCTGATTTGAGGGGCAAATATTTTCCCTGTTGGCCTACCTTAAGGCCTGGGTATTTCCACATAAACAAATATTTTCAGTTAAAGCTCTGAGGTCCCTGTTATGGGTCCCTGCCAATGACTCAGGAGGGGAATATGCTGTGCCATCATCTGTCATGAGACGTTCCTGGTTTTATTTTGTGCTGAGCAGGGCTTTGTGAGGGGCCTAGATGAAGACTTAGGCTTCTGGGAACTTTCTCGGAGAAGCTTCTGAGTTCTAGGGCAGCTGCCCTTGGCCAGGAGAACAATCAAGCAGCTGAGACAAATCAGCTGGTCTGGGCTGGATTCAGGATCAAAGTCCTTGGATGGCCAGCCTGGCCAGCCTCGAGTCCCTCTGCAGTCCCTGCCAAACCCTTCTGTGAGTTTAAGAGCCAAGGAGGCTAATGCTCTAAGATTGAGCTCTGTAAGGTTGACGTTTTACTTACTTTTCTTCAGAAGTATACTCACGGGTTCTGGAATCAGACAGACTAGCTTTTAAAATACAGAATCTGTCACTTTTCAGCTATGGGACCTTGGGTAAGTTATTTAACCTCTCTGAGCCTCAGTTTTCTCCTCTGTAAAACAGCTTTATAATATAGTAAGGATGAAATAAGTCAACACACATGGTATGTACATCTCAGTGCCTGACACTTAGTAAACTTGCCTTTCATTGGCAAGTTACATTTTATTTTGTTTTGTTACTCCCCAATAGGTCCAATTCCCACATTTCTTCCTGTCTCCACTGCTACCACCATGTCACCATCGTCTCTCTCCTGGTCTATGGCAACGACTTCCTCACAGGTCTCTCTGCTTCCACTCTGGCATTCACAGCCATGGTGAACTCTGTGACACGTCCGCTAAACCCTATCATGCCTCTGCTTAAAGGCCTCTAGCTGGCCGCACAGCTGGAGTAAAAGCCACACTTCTGACCATGGCCAATCAGGCCAGCCTCCCTGACCTAAGTTCTCCTCTCAAACTCCTGCGGTCTCACCATGGCCACCAGCCAGCGTCTTGGCCTGCCTTGAACAAGCCAGGCCTGAGCATGCCTCAAAGTCTTTGCACTTGAAATTCCCTCTGCTGGACATGCTCATGCAGGTCCACGGAGGGTTGGCTTCTTGCCTTCTTTTGGGCCTCAGCTCAAACGTGAGAGTGCTGCCCACCCAAGTCACCTCCGTTGGCACCACCATCCCCTCCACTGTGCTCTACTTTGCCCTCACCATGACCTCCCTGTTCATACACCCAAGCATTCCCACTAGACGGCCATCTCCATGAAGTCAGGGACTTTGTCTCTGGTCATGGCTCTTTCCCCAGTCCTATCCCTGGGTCTGGACACAGGAGACACTCAAAACTATTTACTGAGTATTAAGAACCTGAATAAATGTTAGTTTTAAAATCTTATAAAACGCAGAGGTTGAAAGTTCTTATATCAGAGGGGAAAGTGAGAAGGTGATGGAGCCCTTGGTGACTGCAGGAAGCCACTGCTCATTCAGACTTCTGCATGAGCATGTCTTTTGCTCTCTTCTTGTGGAGAACCACCCCTCTCCAGCCCCAAGTCTGAATCTAGAAAGTCAAGCCAGGAACAGGATAGGAACAAAGGGTGTAAAAGGGCCCTCCAGAAAGAACAGGAGAGGCGGAGGCAATGCCCTCTGGTGGACACCATGCTTCATAACAAGCCAGAGACTGGAATTCCCTGTCCTCGCTCTGCTTGCAATTCAATTTTTGCAAAATATCTCCTAGTTTGCCTCTCTTGTCAGATGGGAATTCGCGTTTGGGCCCTGACCATGCAATCATTTGCTGCTTTGTATTGCAGCTGTCTGGCTTCTCCATGAGACAGGGAGCCACCAGGGCCAGGGCTGGCTTTGGTCCATCTCTGGGTGCCTCATAGCTAGGAATGGGGTGTCTCTGCCAAACACGGCTTTAACGTGTGTGTGAGCACTAATCTTGTGCACTGAGACCTGGGTGCCTAGGCTTCCCTAGTCCTCTGAGTCACTCTCTCACCATCCCATTGCCTTTGTCCCAGAGTTTTATTATTCTTGTCATCTCTCACCCCATCCCCTAGGGAAAGGGCTTCCTACCAAATTATTTAACTCCCTGCCAGGGCTAAGCAAGTTCCTTTGGCAGGTCTACCAGTCAAGTAATTATATTCATCCTTTTTTCTTCTTTATTCTCTTTTGTTTTTTTCCTTTTTTGTCATTTCAACCCAAGTTACTCTGTGGATAGTGGAAAGAGGACAGAGTTTAGAACGGGCCTCAAGTACAAGTCCCAGGTTCTGCTGCCTACTCTCTGGGCATCCTTTTCCCCGTCTGTGAAATGGGCTAAAGATAAGCCCTGCCTGGCATTCCTCATAAGAAGTTTGCAAAGAGCATATGCGGTATGGATATGAAATTTAAGATCTGTGTAAACTTGTAACGAATGGCAAGATCTGTGTAAAGTGTTTTATAAACCTGATGATGTCTGGATTTGCTTGTTTTTAAAACTACAAACTACCACTGCCCCCGTTCCTCCCTCCACACATGTGAAAGTTTAAAAATTATCTAACATTAAAGTAAAATTCTGGGACATTGGGGGGGAAATGAGATTTAGGGGCATTTCTAGTGCTTGGTGAAAGCTTGTGCTCTGAGTCTTCTTAGTAGTGTTCACAGGCCCTCTGAGCTGGAAGGAGCCTCCAGATCTCCTAGGCTGACTCATCTCTGAGCCTGCTGGGGAAGGAAGCAGGCTAACTCTCTCATAGGCAATGGGGCCGAGGTGGGCTGGGTGAGGTGGAGCAGAAGTCAGAGCAGAGGTGGGTCTGGGACAAGGAGCCAGAAGAGGCAGGGTGGAACCTCCCCGGGAACTCCTGCCCCATCCCACCTTCAGGCCTGTTGCTGCCGCCTGTGGGTCTTCATACTAGCCCCAAGGAGTTAGAAGAGAGGGAACAGGGAAGGAGATTCCCACTGAAGAGTAACTAGAACAAAAACCGGAAGTCTCAAGAGCTAGTTTCTGCCATGAGCTTGCTGTGCAGCCTTGGGAAAGCTACTGATCCTCTCTGCACCTCCTTATAACCACCAGTAAAATGGATCATTTATTAATTCAACAGATAGGTATTGATAACCAACTCTGTATGCTACAGACCCTCTGGGAAGCCAGGCAGGTAAAGTTCCCATCCCCAGTGAAGAGTGGAAGCTGGAAAAATAAATACAAAACAAGCGTGATGAGGGTCACTCTTGAGGGAAGACCAGGTCCAGTGCTGGCAGAGGAGACATATCTAACCTTGCGTGGGATAGGATGGGCAGAGGTTATCAGGGAAGGCTTCCCAGAAGAGGTGGTATGGAAGCTGAGGCAGGAAGGATGAGTGAGAGTTAACCAGGCTGGTGGGTCTGAGGACAGGGAAGCATTCCCCCCTGGCCTCCCTGTTTCTGCCCCTTTGAGGGTCACCTTCTTTTGGAACATGTTAGCTAAGGGAAGTTCTATGTAAAGTCACTCCTGAGAGGTCTGCTGAGAACCCAGAATTACTCCCTCACTCCCAACTGCTTCCATCCTGCCCAGACTTGGCCTCATGAGTCTGTGCAAGATGTTGAATTTGACTGGTGGGTGGGGCAAGTCAAGGGAATTACAGTGTTTATGTCTGTGTGTGGGGAGAGTATTTAAAGCTTATGCTAAGTATGACTTTGCCCACAGTCTGTGGGAAGTGCCCTGAAACTACGCCTTTCCCAGGGTCCCTTGGGAGTGCTTCCCTGTTCCAGACTGGCCTCCCTTGCTCCAGCCTCAGTTCCCCTCCTATGAGTCCTTTGGTGTGAAGGAAGCTCTGAGGGGAGGGGACGACATCTTAACAGGACAGTGAGCTCACTTCCCAGTCAGGGTGGAGAGAAGGAACCAGGGGACCTTCTGAGGGTAGAGGTGGGTCTGTCTAGAGACCTGCAAATTATTTGTCTGGCCTCGTGGGGGGGGGGGGGTTGGAGGAGAGTGTGAGGTAACAGGGAGGGGCCATGCTTGCTTGCTAGCTGTGAGACAAAAATATGACACGAACTCCCAGGCTGGGTGGCCCCTCCCGATCTTTTAATTAATTAATTAACGAAGACAGAGTCTTATTCTGTTGCCCTGGATAGAGTGCCTTGGCATCAGGATAGCTCATAACAACCTCACACTTCTGGGCTCAAGCGATTCTACTGCCTCAGCCTCCTGGGTTCATGGGACTACAGGCACCCACCACAAAGCTGGCTAGTTTTTCTATTTTTAGTAGAAATGGGTCTCGTTCTTGCTCAGGCTGGTCTCAAACTCCTGACCTAAGAAATTCACCTGCCTCAGACTCCCAGAATGCTAGGATTATAGGTGTGAGCCACCACACTGGCTCCTCTTTGTCTTTAAACACACCAGGTTCATGCGTTTCCCTTCTACTGTTCCTCTCTGCCTGCTGTCTGGGACTGGCCCTCCTCAGGGATGATGGCTTTTCACTTGGCATGTTCTTTGCATCTTCAGCTGCTCATGCCCCATGGCTAGCATGTCCTATGTTTAGCAAGAGGGGAGGAAAGGAGAGATGAGGCTGGAGGCTGGGACATTGGTTGCATTAGTTATTTATTGCTGTATGAGAAAGCACGATGGCTAACAACAACAACCAGTTTGTTTGCTCACAATTCTGCAATTGAGGCTGGGATCAGCCAGTTGGTTCTGCTGGTTTGGTGGTGGTCACTCATGAGCCTGAAGCTGGTGAGTAGGCCAGGCTCTGAGATCTGAGGGGACAGCGCATGGTTGAGCTTTTCTTCTCTTCATGTAGTCTTAGGGCTCCTCCACATGGTTTCACCAGACTTTTTAGTGGCAGCTCAGAGCTCTCAAAATTGCAAAGCAAAAGTGGTCAGGCCTTCTTGAGACTTAGGTCTGGAACTGGCATAGAACCACTTCTGCAATGTGCTGATTAAAGTCACGGGCCCAGCCCAGGTTCAAGAGCAGTGTGAACACATACATGTGAATACTAGAAGGCCTGCTTCACTGGGGCCACTGCTCTAAAAGAATCTCACATCAGTTGGTAGAAAAAGTGGCATATACAAAAGGCCTGATTCTTCTTTATGGACCTCACAGTCTTGCCTCTAGCATAATCTTAACAACTGCTATATTGACATATTTATTACTTTAGAAATATTTTTTAGGGCATAACACATTTTAAGAACATGCTGAGGTACTGTTTGCATCCTATTAGCTAGTTAACAGTTAACGCCACACTAATCCAGACATCTCATCTCCATCCCTCGATCATACCCTTGGTATCCTGAGTTCTTACCCATCTAGGAAGGATGTCGGACCACCATCATAGCCTAAAGCCAATGAGCAATGTGGAATTTCAGGCAGAAGGTGCAGCTGTTAGGAAGAGCAAGAAGAATTGAAGGTTTTACTTTACTTTTCAAATCACAGCAGGTCAGCCACTCCATTTGTGACTGCCAGGCTGAGGGAGATGGTGGCAAACATGCCTCAGGAAAGGGTATGAGAATTTTTCTTAAGCACTGTGTCTTTAAGAGCATTGGGCCAGAAGGAAGCTGTGTGGTTGGGTAGTTTCAAAATGTACTGAGGCAGAGGGCAGAACTTCTTTTCCAATTCCTAAGCATAATTGACTTCCTGGATATAACCCTCTGGGAGCTGATGGCCACTGAAGAAACCCTGCCTAAGAATATTTTGAGCCATGGCAGGCTTGTAAGTTTGACATAAAAAAATAATTTTCAAAATAAAGGTAAATAATATTTCCCATACATAGCACTTATTATACACCAGACACTGTTCTAAGGGTTTTATGTCCATTGATTCATTTCCTACAGTAACCTTGCAAAGTACCTAGTGTATTTCCATTTTACAGAAGTCGGTTGGGGCTGAAATAGAGGCCAAGCGTTTACTCCAGAACATTTAGCTGTCCGGGGCAGAGCCCAGCTTTGAGCCCAGGCAGCCTCCCCTTGAGGCTTGTGCCCTGAGGACCAGTTTTGCTGTCTAAAGAAGCCCCTGCATGGGAGCCTTAATCTGATTAGAAAACATGGTGCCTTTTTTCCCCTGTAAAACATAGGCTCTTTGACCTTCTTTGCTTGAGCAGGAGAGTTAATGTCTCAATTCATTACTTACTTTTGGAAAAGTTGTTACTTCTAAGAATCAACTAATTAAAAAATTGTTTCTAGGTTGTTGATATTTATATTATCAACTAGTTTCTCTTTTTCTATGGCTTCTTATATTATGTATATAACACTTATAGAATACATGTTATATATGTGTGTGTGTATATCAAGAAACTTAAATGTATGTACTCTCAATTCAGAACATTTCAACTATATAATAGGTATGCAAAATAAAAGAATAAATAGCTTTGGGAATTAAAGAAACACAGAAGTAATTTCCCTCAAAGCTCAATAAACATGATAATCCCCGTAGCACAACCACTAGTACTTAAACGTATAAAAGATGATAAGTAAATAAAAGAGAAGAATAAACACAAGGCATGTCACTTAATTGGATGGAAATTTGCTGCTGATAGAAGTTGAGCTATGGAGTAACATTGGGTATTGTGTATTGATGTGCACAGCACTTACAATTCCAATTAGCTCTCAGTGAACACCAGAAATTGATATACACCACCACTGGCCATCCATTTTTCATTTGTGAATATTGTCCATTAATGGAGGCTATCATTCCTATGAGAAACATTAGCTATAAATGAACATTTGCATTAGCCAACAAGGGACACTGAAAATTGATGGGCAAGGCCATATTAGCCTATGGTGACCTCTGTTGTTATAGACATTGCCCTTGGTAGACATTAGGTATGAGTGTACTTTTAATTCTATAAACACATAAAGTAAGCAGAGGGTAGGTCTCCGGCCCATATTCCTGGCAGTCCTTGTCTAGAGAAACATTCTATGAGCTGTATCTGCCTCTCATCGGCTCTTTGCCTCTGAAAGTCCTTTGGCCATGGCAATTTTGGGAAACCAGGGATCATGTGATAACCATAGAGGGAAATTCCTGCATTTGACTAATACTGCCTCCATGTTCACCTCTTCTTCCTGTATAGATGGGATGACGAAATCACAGCAGGCTTCATGGGCAGCGAATGACCTTAGAATGACACTGTGCTTGGTTTAGTGTTCTTTTCTTACCACTTTAAAATTTTTAATACTTTTTGAAAAGAAGGATCCACATTTTTGCTTTGCACTAGGCCCTGTAAATTATGCAGCCAATTCCAAAGCACAGTCCTGACCACTTGCCCTGGGAACTTGGGCTGCTCCTCTCTGGATCTTAGTCTCAGCATTTATGAAAAGGGGCCAAGAGAGAAAGGACTTTGACTTTGGACTTTGGCTTTTTATATTCTAGGATTTAGAATGAATGGTCTGATTGGAGATACCAAGTATTTAGAGTGGTATACTTCCCCAATTTATTTAAAACAGAAAAATAAATGGAATCCCTGTGTGCTGTGGTTTCTTGGAATGCCTCTACTCTCTCTGATGCATGGGATCTACACAGCTGACCTGGCCCCTGAGGTAGGACAGGGAAGAATAAGGGAACTGCCATCTGGCAGATCAAGCCAGGCATAGGAAGATTTTCTCGTCTGTATAGTGACAAAAACATCTGGTGCAGTTGTGAGGAGGAAAGGATGGCACGTGCACAAAGCATGAGTAACAGCACATACTCAGTAAATGGAAGTGCATCTCAATGAAATTCAAGAACATGTTTGTGACCCTGCCTGATGATGCCCAGGCCTCACTTGTTTCCTCCTCTCTACAAGTCAACTGGCATGGCTGAATGCCTGTTCCATGTTATGCACATAAGAGCTTGCCATTGAACAAGCTCTATTGAAGCCTAATACTGAAGACTATTGTTCTGTGAGTCTATAATTCTAAACATATAGGAAATTCTTCAGTTCTGATGAATTACCAAATATGGCTTCATGACTACAGGGTTCTATAATCAACTACATAATTCTGTGATTAAATGGAGAGAAAGGGCATTTGTGGGGTGTTTATTTTGTGCCAGGCACTACACTTGGTTCTCTATAATGCTATTTCATTTCTTTTTTATACTATCCTGTTGGGGGGAGATATTTTCATCCCTATTTTCCAGGCTCGAGAGGCAAAGCGACTTGGCTGAAGTCACACAATTGGTTTGTGATGGACCCAAGACTTTAACTCTTTTCTGTGAATTCCAAAACGGAATCTTTGCAAGAATCTGTGGTTTTGTAAAATTCTAACTCCCTTATTCTAGGTGCCAGGATTCCTGGAGGGCGGAGTCTGGCAGGATGAGGGTGATCTGATGGGTAGAGAAGGCCGTGGGCCTTGCTCCAGGCGCGAGCCACGAGTGACCACGAGGTGGCGCTGCGGGCCGGAAACCTCCGTTCTCGCCAGAGAGGCAGTGTGAACTCCCCAGTGGGCAACGGCCACTGCTCCGCGGGACTTTGGATCTCCATAAGGGGGTTGCAGGTACTGCCCCCACCAGGAAGTATGAGCCCGCACAGTGTGACGGCTTTGCATCCATCCTCCTTCCGAGTTTCTCCGTTGCCCTGTTCTGCAGTTGAGAAAGCTGCACTCAGGGCAGAGGTGACCTGCCCCCAGAGCTCACTCCTGCAGACCTTCTGCTTTCCCTTCTCAGCCTTCTGCATCCTTTGTCCCTGTGTTTAGGACCCACGTGTTTCATGGCCTGCCCCCAAGGACTCCTTCCACAGGCAGTGCTTTGACAAGATCCAGACCCACTGGGTGAAAGCATTGTACTCCCTCCCTTACCCCTGCATTTGAAGCCTCCCTGCCCCCCACCCTAGGCCCCATGCCTTAGCTCTCTCCTACACTGACTGGTGGGTGACAGAAACTTGGATTCAGAACTTTGGTTGGTACTTCTCCCTGCGAAGCCCTGATTTACAAGATAGGCAAGCTCCCCACTGATGCGCATGGTCTGAATATTCCGGGTTCTGTGCCATTGACACTTCATCCACGACCTCCCCTGAGTGCCAGCCCCCTTTGTCTTTGTCCACTGGGTGGATGAGCCTTGTTCAGGACACCTTCCTAATTTCTCCACAGGGCTCTCGATCCCTGTTCTGCTCTTAGTCAGGTGTCTTTCTGTGTGTTCTTTCTTCTCCCCTCCCAGGAGAAATGAGTCTCCCTAGGGCAGAGACTGGGATGGACTCATCTTCGTTCCCAATGCAAGACCTGGCCTGGAGTAGGTATCAGAAATAGCTTGTCCTTGTTGGTGAAGGTGGTGAATATTCCTGTAGACTTCTGACCAGTTAGAGGGAAAAACTTGCTTACAGAACAGCCACCTAGCTGAGCCAAAAGTGAGCTCCCTGTTGCTGGAAGCATGCAAACAGAAGTTAGGGTACCATGGCAGCTGAAATGCCAAGGATGAACAAAGTACTGTTGGAGCTCAGGGGTGAGAGTGGAGAGTGGACCTCAGGGAAGCATCTGAGGAGGAACTAGGTTTACTGGGAAGTTCCTGGCTATGGGCTGATCACTGGTGGTTTTGGAGAGGGTAGACGAGGATGGCAGCTAGGGTCCACCTCTGAGAAACTCCCTCCTTCCTGTCACCTTACTCCCCAAATCCTGGAAGATTATTGAGCTTTTCAGGGAGAACAAACTGCCCAGGGCAGAGCCTAACCTAATTTGTCCTGCCCAGGGCACAGCCTGACCCCAGGTTTGATGGTGGACACTGGTTGAATGACGGAAAGAACAATTCTTTATACAATGTTTATTAAACCAACACCAGTCAGCTGCTGGGCTGGATTGGTAGGGCAAGACAGAGCTCTCATTGCCCGGTGGGCATCTCTATGGGACTACCCCCGGGGCTGACTTCTGCCCAACACCCCCAACATATGCCCAGGACACAACATTACAAAAGTGAACAAATGCAAACGTTTTCTTCTTTTACAAATGACATTGTTTCCATCCCCTGCCAGCAGGGTTGGGGGTGGGGGTTGAAAGTGACAGTCCATTAAAAAGGCAACAACTTTTATAAAAGGAAGGCTAAGGAAAGAGCCCAGGGCTGGGAAGCTGAGATGCCACCCTGGGGTGGAGCATACACATGGGTAGGGAAGACTCTACTCTGCCTCCTGGCTGCTGGGCACTGCTGGCTCAGTGGTGACTGACTCCAGGAGGCCCTCAGGGGCTCCAGAACTGCCATCAACTCTGCCAGGGAAAACAGGCACATTTTCAGTCTTCACGTAGGGAGACTTTACCCAGAGTGAGAAACTGGCAGGGTTGGGGCTGACATACCTAAGCCTCCAGAGGCTGTCAGAGGTAACTGACCATCATGCAACACGGCTGGTCACTGGGCCCAGCGTCCCTCTTCTGAGCCCCTTGCCTGTCCTGCTGCTGCTCCTGGGGATGACTACAAAAGGGTACAAATGACAGCAAGGGGGAGCCTAGGAAGGGCGGACACTTATTAGAGAAGACAGGAAAGTGCAAAGGGCCTGGGCTAGGAGGCAAGAGACTATCTCCTTCCTTTGCCCCTGGAGGAACTCAGGTTAGCATTTTTCCTCCTCTAGGCCTCAATTTTCCCATCTGTCATGTCAGGAGGGTGGATTTGATTTTCTTTCCAGCTCCTTCTATAACAAAGGTTCTACCCAGGATTCCAGGGGGAGAGAAAAGGATGAAGTGGGCCTCATGGCAAAGGGCAAAGAAGGTGTCATAAAAGAAACCCATGCCTCTGAGTGACTGGACTATGGGCCCAAAGGGGACACTCAGCGGGCCTGAATTCTGCCCCACAGTGGCTCCAAACCCACCTTCTTCCTGCTGTGGGTCTGGTCAGGCCAGGCATGAGGGAAGGCACTTGAGGGAAAAGTGGGGAAGGGCAGCAGGGAGGGCCCAGTCTGTTTTGGCATCAGAGTTCCCCTGCTCATGGTGGGGGGGCCAACAAAGGCAAAGGGGGAAGACTTTGCTTCTGGGTGTTGGTCCCAGGTCCAAAGCCTCTCCTAGGTCCACAGCTCCTGCCTGCAGTGATGCCACTGCACAGACCTGCAGATTCCCCACTGGCACTGACACATTAAAATATAAGTTACTTGGGACCTGAGCAAGCCCAGGGCAGCAGTCTGTCATGTGGCCCTGGGCCACACCATTCGTCACAAGATGTCGGGACTCCTGGCAGCAGATTCCCGGGTATCTATACAGTGCAGGGCCACCTTGGGACTGGAGCCAGGCTGCCGGGGGTAGGTGCCCTCCCGTACCAGGCGCCGGCACCGCACATCCTGGCCCACACTGAGGCTCTGCAATGCTGGGAGTTGGAGGAGCAGCATCTCAGGCAGGGGTACCAGGCCAGTGCCTGAAAGGTCCAGCTCCTGCAGGGAGCCCAGGCCTGAGAACACCTCAGTTCCAGCCCACTTGAGCTTGGGGTTGCCGGACAGGTCCAGGACTTGCAGGCCTGGTAGCTCACGAAAGCTATAGGGTGCCAGCTGGGGTAGCCTTTGCAGGCTGGCCAGCGACAGGTGAGTAAGGCCTGCCAGCCCCGTGAAGGCACCTGGGCCGATGGCAGCCAGGGGATTCCCATCTAGGCTCAGGTAGCGCAGGGGCAAGTCTCGGAGGTCAGGCATGGTGCGGAGCCGGTTCCAGGCCAGGTTCAGGCTCTGAATGGAGGGCGTGGGCAGGGCAGCCTGAGCCAAGTGGGGCACGAGATGGTGAATAAGGTTGTGGGAGAGGTCCACATGCAGTGCCCGGCCCTGGTTGTGGGTAGTGAAGGCGGACACTGAGACCTCCCGGAGCCGGTTGTGGCTAAGGTTTACATCACTCAGGGGTGAACTGGTGAAGCTGTTGGCTGGCAGGGCCGCCAGGCCATTGTGGCTGAGGTCGAGTGACTCCAGGTAGCGCAGGCGGGAGAAGGTGGTGGGTGAGATGCTGGTGAGCAGGTTGTGGCTGAGATCCAGGCCGGCCAGGGTGGTGTATCCCGGCCCTGCCAACACAGATTCATTCACTGTCTCCAGCCGGTTGGAGGACAGGTCCAGTTGGGCTGTGTCCAGAGGGATAGGCACCGGCACAATGTGGGGACCCAGGCCGCTGCAGTCCACCCGAGTCAGGCTGAAGCTGTCAAAGAGGCCGAAGGTCTCCACCTCACACTGGCACCCGGGGAAGCATGGCCGGGTTGTCTGCACTCCACTCACAAACAGCAATAGCAGCTGCAGGGACCACGGCATGGTGAGGGCTAGAAAGAGGGCCACAGGTGAGGTGTGAATATACCAGATGGTTCGAACCCCACCCTCAAGACAGGCGCCAATGTGTCTGTCCTCACACAGCTGGGGGAGCTGCCAGTCCCTGTCCTCCTGTAGAGCTTTCTGGAATACTAGTCCTCACAATTCCTAGTCCCTGGGGCTCTCAGGCCTGTTTCCTCATCTGTATGGTAGAAAGGGTTAGATGGGTAGAGTTTACACTGGATGCAGCAGAACCTTTTCCCAAAGAAAACCAGCAGATGACGTCCAAGGTCCTGCTCTCCAGGGAGCATGGGGCCCTACAGCCTTCCATGTCTGCTCACCATCCTGCCATAGGGTATTAAGGAACCCAGTTAAAAACCCACTGGACTGGATGGTTTCTTGAGCTGGCCCAGCCCCAGGCCCCAGCAGGGAGGGACTCGTGTTGTAGGAGTTGGGGTTAGGGTGTCCCATTCTCCTCTGCTGAGCATGTCCTATGGGTGGGCACTGTGCTAGCTGCCTCATGGCACAGTCTCATTTAACCCTCAAAACTGTCCTGTAAAGCAGAAATTTTTTTCTCCATTGCCTGAAGGGAACTGAGCCTTAGATTAAGAAACTTTTTCACAGTAACAGTGGAGTGGCACTGGGTGGGGAACAGACAGGTAGTGTGGCCCACTGCTGCCTTCTGGCCAGCAACAGGTAAGGCCTGCCAGCCCCGTGAAGGCACCTGGGCCGATGGCAGCCAGGGGACTCCCACTAGGCTCAGGTAGCACAGGGGCAAGTCACCTTCTCTCGTTCAGTCCCTGAGGCCAGGCCTGAGCCCCACACTCCAGCCTTCCAGTCCAGGGCTCTGTCCTGGCAATGGGACCTGCAGGGACCACCCCTCCTCCTCCCCACCACCCTGTCCCAGGCTCTGTCCTCCAGAGGGACCTTCCCTTTCAAATGGGGACCTTGTGTCTAGATGCTCTGATGGGCTCTGGGGACACCTGTCCTAAGTCCCTTTCCCCCTTGCCCTACCCCCTACCCTCACCTGATATAGCTTATTATACCTCTTTGGCCTGTCCTTTAACCTTGGGCAGCCAGCTGGGCTGGTTCCCCCATTATACAGATGAAGAAACAGTGGCTCAGACAGGAAAAGGGCCTTATCCCAAACTAGTAAAAAGCAGGCCAGGATTAGAACCCAGGTCCACTCAATTCTAATTCCTCTGTTCCCATCTGCCCTCTCCAGCAGGCCTGGTAGGGTGGCTGGTGGAGGGGCTTTTCTCACTGTCACATGCAGTGACACAAGCCACTTCCTCTTCCTGAACCTCAGTTTCCCTCTCTATATAATTACAATGGTAGCTACCAAAGACACCAGGTACCATGTCTATGTAGTCACATCTAAAGGTCACAGCCAGCCACAACTCTGTTGGACTCAAAACCTGTGTCCACGTCTGCTGTATGTAGTACTTCCTGGGACAGTGATGCTCAGTGTTACCAGCACGAAGATGAAGGAGCTTCAGAATGGACACTGTAGAGTGTGTGGTTACCCTTCCCCTGCACGTCAGCCCCACGGCCTGGGAGATGGGAGAGGGCAGTAAGTTTCTGTCCAGCAGGGCTCTCCATCTCGTGGCCATGCTCTGTGCCCTTACCCTCCTGTTCATCCCTCCCACTGGCCTTCAGGGTAGTGAGTTGGGAAAAGGGAGGGGGTGGGCTAGGGAGTTGCCACTTTCTGGAAAGGGGTGGGGTGGGGGGTAGAGAGCAACAGGATAGCATTACCAGCCCTACATGAAACTTTAAAGATCTAGCCACTTGATCTGTCCTCTGGCTCTGCCAGGGGACAGGGAGAAGTGGGGCTCTTTTCCCTTTCTCTCCCCATGTGGGCCCCTCCTCTCCCACCCCTTTCTTTTGTAGAGGCCAATTTGAGGATTAAACCCGGTCCAGGTGCATCCTGGGCTTGGTCCCAGCTGAGGCAGGACAGAGTGTTCCAATGTTTGGAACCAAAAGGAAACTATTAAGTTGCTTCAGGCCCCCTTTGTTCCCCTGGGTGAGCTCCTCACCACAGGGTTCGTTACCACCAAAGGCCCCACCTCCCCTGCTAAGCGATCTGGATCTGCTTTTACCCACCCTTCCTGGGGTTTAAACAAACACCACAAAAGCATCGAAATTACTCTTTGGTTCCCAGAGGTGATTATACAAGGGGTCTGTGAAATGCCAACGCCTCTCACAAGCTCTGCTTATGTAACAGGCAATCCAAGTCCAGCCCAATGCTGTTCTGCCAGAGGGGGCCTCTCATTGCTCCTCTCTAGGCCTCAGCCTTGTCCCTTGCACCACAGGGTGGCAATTTCTGCTCGGCTCTCCTCACTGAAATGCACTGTCAACTGTGAGGAACTGTGCACACACGTAGGGTGGCTTTCCCTGGGCAGGCCCCAGATCTGCAGTGGAGGCAGTGTTGGTAGCAATGGGTGTCCAGGGGGCAAGTGTAAGTGGGGACCTACCTGGATAACTGCACGTAATGCCCTCCCCCGGGGCACTGGACCAGCGTCCCCGCTCAGTATTACAGGTGGACACCTCTTCTGGGGCCCCTGCTCGGTGCTAGACCTGCGTGAAGGGCACGGCCTTCACAGTGCGAAGTGCTGGCAGTGACAGAGCCAGGCCTCACTGTTGTGCTAGTGCTGGACACACTTTCTCTCGTTCAGTCCCTGAGACCAAGAGCCTCATACCCACTTCAGAGTCGAGGGACTGAGGATCAGAGAAGGGTGACTTGGTAAACTGTGTAGCTCTGGGAAGATACGGGTGAGTTAAAATGGAGAAGACAACTCCATCCTCAAGGAGTTGCTGTGAGGATTAAAGGCCGCATGTGTGAGATGCCCCATACAGCGCCAGGACACTGACAAGATGCAGTGAGCGAGTAGGGGACACAAGGACCACTCACCACCTCCTTTACCACACTCCACACAGTAGCACTGGCAGGGAGGTGGCAGGACATGGTAACAAGACAAGTCCTGGGGGGCAGTCAGGAGCTCTAGGTCCTAGTTTCTCCTTGCTGTGCTGTGAACTGTTCCCATCTCTGGACAAGTCCCTTCCTCTCTCTGAGCATCACTTTCTCCAACTTCACAATTAAGAAGGTTTAGGATAATGCAACTCCAGATTTTCAGGATTTTAAAATTTAGCAAAAGCACTTACTAAACTTCTACTAAGTATATACAAAGCCCTGGGCTAGGGCACATGAGGGCATGTTAGGGGTGAGAAGATGGGCACCAGGGCCCCTGTCCTCTGGGGCTTACAGACCAGCAATGGGAACAAAAGACCAACTCACCACAAAAAATCAGCCCTGCACTCAGGAGAGTGGGACTCTAGTCCCAGGTCTGCCACTCTCTGTGTGGCCTTTGCAGTTTTATTTCTTTGAGCCTCTGGAACCTATGCTCTACTCTTGGGAAAAAGGGAAAGGAAGACCAATGGCCACTAAAGAAGGCTGAGGGAGAAGAGGGATCTTCGAGCCAAGATTCATCACTTGTTTCCAAACCATGACCTGCAGACAGAAGGGATCCACTGATCAACCAGGTTGCAGAACACAAGGACAGGAAGACAAGGGCTTAGAAACTACATCCACCCATGGTTTGGGGTGTGATGAGTTATGTACCTTCAGGCCCACAGGGCCAGGACCATAGTGACACTAAGGAATGTTTGCTGATGGAACGTAAGGACAAAAGAATAAATGGTGTGGCCT
This sequence comes from Perodicticus potto, assembly GCA_963574655.1. Classification (NCBI taxonomy): domain Eukaryota; kingdom Metazoa; phylum Chordata; class Mammalia; order Primates; family Lorisidae; genus Perodicticus; species Perodicticus potto. Next base: position 26,962 of record CAUYRH010078483.1, read on the forward strand.
TAATAGACTCCAGGCAGGTCTCCCCACATGACACCCCAGACCCTGCTATGAGATGTCTCTCTAAACCTCTCAGGTTCTGCTTATACCTACAGAAATGGCATCTCCCTGGGCATGGAGGCCCTCAGTCCACCATCTGGGTTCGAACTGTCCTTGGTAGTCAGAGTGGAAACAGCCTTTCCTTTGATGACCTCTGAACCACTCTCAGCCTCTGCTCATGCTTCTCTAAACTTGGAGGGTTCCAGAGCTAAGAAGCTGGCAGGCCCCTTGGAGAGCATGGTGATTGGGGCCCACAGAGGGGCAGTGAGGGCAAGGAATGGCAGACCAGGGCCTAGGACCTGGAACCTGAGGCCTCACACTGCTGCCAGCACCACACGCACGTACCCAGTCCACCCTGGCCCCACTAGAAGAACAAAGCCCAGTCTGTCCACTCAGGGTCCTGGGCCACCCCTCCTCCTGGCCTGTCATACCACAGGCTATCAGAGCACCTCCGTCAGATGCATACCAAGTAATTCTCTGCAGTCATTTACCTGCCTGTTTCCTGACTGGTGTGCGCAGCTTGGGACAGTGCCCTGCCTTCACACCCTGCCCAGGATCAGAGCCAGGCCTGGCCAGTGCACGCATAGAGGAGAACCAGCTAAAGGGAAAGTCCAGTGCCTCAGGGTCAATACTGGCCTCACACCTGGGTGTGAATCCTGTTCTGTACCAATTAGCCTCGAACAAGTCTCAACCTCACTGTGTCCCATTGTCCTCAGCACTGTCAAAAGGATTAAATGACAGAATGCAAAGCACTCCGCTATCTGCAACATGTTAAGGGCTCCAGGTATGGCACACAATGATAGGATTTATTAAGCTTCCTGAAAGCAATGACCATGTGATTCTTCATGTCCCTTCCCACCCAATATCCTAGTGCTGTGGCAGGCACTCAGCAGAACTGAGACTGCTATGCTAACACTCTCTCTTCACTGCTGGGGTTTGGAGCCTTCTGGCCTCAGCTGCATGCTGCCCCTGTGGTGCTGTACCACAACATCTCAGACCCATAGACTTTTCCAGCTCCTACCTGCCCTAACTTCAACAGGAAGCCCCTGGCACCAAGCCCTGGCACCCACCTGAGACAGACCTTTGCCTCAACCAGTTGCACCCCAGTGCTGAGCTGCTTCCCACCCTGTTCCCTCAGTCATGAGCTCACTCAGGCTGACGCCAACGAAATCCCCAGGTGGAAGTTTTCATAAATGTCCTGCCCTCCAACCACTTAGTCAGCTCTGGAAACGCAAGGCAGAAAGAATTTCAAGGCCAGACTCCTAGAGCCTTGAGAGCTGGCTCTCCCAATAGACTGGCTAATGCCGCACATCTGTACAAACACATCAGCTCACCATGTACCTCTCCACCAGCATCTCATTTCTGCCTCACCACATCCTTCACTGTGGGGATTACTGTCCCTATTTTGCAAACAAGGAAATAGCTGTTATTCAGTGGGGTAGCAGAGGACCCAGGACTCAACCCCAGATGTCTGAGCTCTAAATCTACTCTGCTTCAACTTACAAATAGGGATGTATAGTGACAGCTTCGACCAGGTTATGCCAGACTGTAGTTATGAGTTTACCTGCCTGTCCTTCTGTGAACAGGGATGAGGTTAGATTCATTTTTATGCCCTTGGAGCTGAGCACTGGGCCTAGTGCAGAGCAGGGGCTATGAAAATACAGCAAACATTTGGAATACAGCCACCTCCCCAAAGGATACTTCTCAACCCTTCCTATGTTTCCCCAACTATTCTTTAATCTGTTCAGTCACCCTGCAAGATCACCAGGTTTGATGGCATCGTATCTATATTACAGCTGTGTAAAGAAGCCCACAGAAGTTCAGTGATCTGTCCAGAGTCACACAGCCAGTGAGGACAAGGACTGGACTCAGGTATTCTGACACTCAGAGCCTGGTCTTCTCCATGACACGATCCCTGGTGTAGGTGGGACGTGGAAGCCCAGCAAACTTCACCAAGGGAGGATGATCCTTAGGGAGACAGGCAAGACCCCCCCCCAATACTTTCTCCTTCCAAGATGTGTTTTTTTTTTTTGAGACAGACCCTCAAGCTGTCACCCTGGATAGAGTGCCGTGACATCACAGCTCACAGCAACCTCCAATTCCTGGGCTCAAGCGATTCTCTTGCCTCTGCCTCCCAAGTAGCTGGGACTACAGGTGCCTGCCACAACGCCCGGCCATTTTTTGGTTGCAGTCGTCATTGTTGTTTGGCAGGCCCGGGCTGGATTGGAACCTGCCAGCTCAGGTGTATGTGGCTGGTGCCTTAGCCCGTTGAGCCACAGGCGCCAAGCCTCCAAGATGTCTTATTCCTAAAGATTTTCAAGTTTCCATAAATTTGAGGTAGAATGCATGGATACACAGAGATGAGGTATGGGACAGAGGAAAGGGTTTTGTAGCCAGGCAGAATGGTCTCCAATCCTATAGGGCCTCAACCACTATGAGGCTTGAGTGTGCCCTCACCCCCAAGTCCAAGTCTTTTTTTTTTTTTTGAGACTGAGCCTCAAGCTGTCACCCTGGATAGAGTGCTGTGGCATCACAGCTCACAGCAACCTCCAATTCCTGGGTTCAAGCGAGTCTCCTGCCTCCACCTCCCAAGTAGCTGGGACTACAGGCGCCCGCCACAACGCCCGGCCATTTTTTGGTTGCCGTCATTGTTGTTTGGCGGGCCCGGGCTTCGAACCCGCCAGCTCAGATGTACGTGGCTGATGCCTTAGCCCGTTGAGCCACAGGCGCCGAGCCCAAGTCCAAGTCTTTATCTGTTCCATGGTAATAATCCTAGCCTTTAACAGAATGAGGGCTTGTTGTCAAATTAGCAGCTCTCCCTGGACAGGTGTGGTTACTGGTTTCCTCTTCCTCATCCCCAAGCTGGGCAGTCACCTCACCCAGTCAGTGGGTTTAGGAGGCCTGCTATAACAGCCTCACTCTGGCCCCTGCCTCCAGCTGCTAGCCATGCCGTCTTCCCAAAAGAAGACTGGGATGCTACCATTCCTCCCTCTTTAAAACTCATTCCACAAAGAGAGCTTTCCAGTCTAGGGGCCGATCACTTTCTGCCTTTGCACAGGCAGTTCCCTCTGACAAAGGAGGGAAACACCTGGCTGAAACCTGAAACACCTCTGACAAAGATGACAAAAATATCCTTCTTTTCTTTGGCTACCATGCAAACTCATTCATTTGATTCTAAAGCCATTTCCTCTGTGAGGTTTTCCCAGTGTAACCTATCCCTCATTCAGCAAAAGGTTTCCCTCCCTCTCAGTTACCATGGTCCCTGGGCTGCCCCTGTCACAGTACCAACCAACTCTGCAGTCTGTGGCCATCTGCAAATCTGTGCCTGGCTTCTTGCCTGTACAAGACCTGGCCACATGAAGGGTGATAGATGAGATGACTGAAATGTTGTGGACAGAAAGCTTCCTTCTATTTCAGGGGGAGCATAACAATTGGCCCAACCTTACAGGACCCTTAGGGCTTTGCCAGGTAGTGAAATGAGATTTAGGGCCAGAGTAGATGCTGTCTCTGCCTTCTAGTGTCAGTACAATTCAACAAATGTCTATACAATGTAATACACACTACAAACCCCTTCTCATTTATTAGCACATGTAATTCATTGTCCTATTTAATATTCGCAACAGAAGAGTAGAGCAGGAACTGATATCCTCATTTCAAGGATGAGTAGACTGAGAATCAGAGAGGTAAAGTTACTTGTTCCATGCCCCAGACGTAGGAAGCAGCGGAGTGGGAGTAAAATCTAGGTCCTTCTTACTCAGCCCACAGATTGGCCTCCCAGGCTTTAGCCCCACCAGAAAGCAGAGAAGGGTTTCTTAGAATTTACCCATCCCGCCCTCCTGTGCCTGTTTAAAACTTTCAGCAGCTCTTAACTGAATACAAGTTCAAATCCCAACTCCTAGGCCTGGCATTCAAAGAGTTGATGATATGGCCCCTGGCTTCCCTCCCAAGCCTCAAGTTTAATTCCAATTCCCCACCCTCAAGACTTTGTACCTGACAATTCACCATGCTGAATATCTGTGCTGTTTTTATGCATAGATCTTACACATGCTACTCCTGTGGCAGACTCTTCCTGTTCCCCTGTGTACTCACTGATCTCAAAACCCTGAATAGAAGTAACCTTCTCAAAAAAAAAAAAAAAAAAAACAAGAAGTAACTATCTCTGTCAGGCCCCTCTCTTAGAAGTTGCTTTGGCCAGGGGGCTTCTGGTGGGGGCCTAGCCCACCTCAGGAATTATCCTCAGTGCCCAGACCAGGCTTGTCCTGAGAAAGGATGAATAAAACTTTCAAGCACATCTCTTGCTTAGAATCAGAAGTTATGATTAGGAAGAAAATTAATCTAGGCTCTACTCACCCACAATCTGTCATTTAGAAGATAAGGGGGAAAAACGTCAATCCATTCCCTTCTCTACACTTTTGACCCACTCATCAGCTTTTGTCTTTCAGCCTGGTGTTGGAGGAAAGGTAGGTAGGAGCCCTGTGGACTCTCCAGCCTTCCCTTAATGAAGCAAATTAGTGTCTAGGAATTGGTTAAGTCAGAATGGAGGTGTTTGTTAAACATCAAACTGATCCAGCCAGAGGAAGGAACTAGATGGGCTGTCAATAGCGACCAGTCCAGAAGGGAAACTGAGGTTGGAGAGAAATAAAGTGCCCATGGCTGCCTCCTTTCCAGATTAGTGGCCCCTTTGCCCCTCCCTGGTGTCTGCAGCATCTGGCAAAGTTCTAGCTTAAAGACTGGTGTGATACTCGGGAGGCTAAGGTGGGAGGATCTCTGGAGGCCAGAAGTTCAATTTTTTAGTGAACAATAATTGTGCCACTGCATTCCAGCCTAGAGTGGCAGAGCAAAGCTTTTAAACAAAAATGGGAAGGGAGGTGAAGAGGAAGTATTTAGGCTTATCTTTACATCTTGCCACCCAGGCTCAAAACCCCAGTAGGTTCCAGCCGCTCAGAACCCTCCCTCTGGAGTCCTCCCTCCCGTGTCAGTCCCCAGCTCGGCAAGTCTAGACTTATCCAAAAGCTAGGAAGGAGGGATCGAAGAAGCTCCTGAGTCACCTCCTCGCCAGGCCAAGTGTGGGCGGGCGCCGCTCTCCGCCCTGCTCTTGCAGTGCTGTTTGTCCCTATCGCACGTTCCTTCCAGCAAGGGCATTTTCACCCCTTCCGTGACAGGGTGATCTCCACTTAGCGATCCTGAGCAACTTGCCAGGGCCATGCAGTGTGCTGGTGGCCTTCTCATTTGAAACTAGTGTGTGCTAGATCCCACTCCCTGCAGTCCAGTTTGGTGTCCTTCGAGTTGGCGGCGCTGGCAGGCCCAGATCTGGACTAGCCGTTGCTTTCTCATCTACCAGATCTGAGGGCTGGTCCCCCTACCCCAGGGACTGGATGCAAATGCAGTTGGAGGCTGGAGCTCGTCTCTCAGCCAAGTAGACACTTCTCTCTGGGTCACGCACTCTTCTTCCAAGAAGCGCTGGGAGAGCAAAGCCACCGCCCTCCCCTCTTCTGTTCTCTCCTCTCCGGCCCCGGACCAGATCTCAGAACCAGCCACTTCCCTCCTCCCTCCTAGTCGGGGTCGGCGGAGGTGTCCCCACGCTCCGCCCAGCCCTGGCCACGGCCAGTCCCCAGGCGCTGCCACTCCCCTGACCCACCAATCCTATCGCATCCTCTAGCGGCCCAAGGACCTCGGGAGGTACAAGAGAAGGGAGGGCTGCCCGCGCCCCCCGCCTGGGCTGCAGGGGGAGGTAGGGGGCTGTTGCCAGAGGAACCAGGAGAAAAGTTTGGAGCCAAGTCGGCGGCCCGGGTGGACAGAGGGGAGCGAGGGTTGGGCGGCGTCTGGCTCTCGCCGCGCACATACTCCACGGACATCCAATCCAGACACGTCGACAGGCACAGACCACGTACGCGGACACACAACCATGCGCCCACCGGCGCCCACAGCCAAATGCGAGCCCGTGAAACATGGACACAGGCTCACAACAACCACGCAAAGCCACGGACACACAAAAGCACAGGTAGACGTGCGTCCCCAAACCAAAAGCCGCAAAGACCCACAAACGTGAGATGCACGTGTCCGCACAAAGACCCCAGAGGCGGTGGCCCACGGTCCCCAGGCACAGCCTTTGTCTCCGGAAATCCTTCTCCCCGGGGTCCGGGTTCCCCACTCCTGCCGAGCTCCCGGCGTCCGGCAGCTGCTGCCGTCGCCCTGTTTCCAGGAAAAGTTGAGGGGCCTCGGCGGGACCCAGCCCCGCCCCTGCGCCCGGCACCGCCCTCCCGCCCGCCGGCTGGGGCGTCAAGGTTGGGGTCGGGGGCTCGGGACCTTCGCCCGCAGCGCGGGCTCCCTCTCCGCCCTGGGACCCGCACCCACCTGGAAGCCTGCACCGCTGCCGCCTCGGCACGCTCCCCCAGGCGGCCCGGCCGCTGGCCCTGTGGCCAGCGCTTTTCTCAGCACCGCGCGGCCCGCCCCCAGATCCCGCCCGCCGCTGGGCTCCCCCACTGCCCCGCGCCCGCTGGCTGCTCAGGCCGGCGGCCGGGCGACTCAGGGAGTGTCGCCAAAGTGCCGGCCTTTCCCGACGCGCGCGCCCCGCCCCCCGCCCGCCGGCGGAGCCCGCGCGAAGCCCGGGTTCCACTCTAGGGAGCGTCTCGAAAGTGCGCAGCTCCCGCTCACTCCAGTCGGCCTTTCTCACAGCTTCCTTTCCCCTCCCCCTGCTCGTTGAGCAGCCGCGGCTGATGCCCGCACGGTCGGGAACATCTGGAGGTGGCTGGAGGGAGAGTGTGTGTGAGTGTGTGTGTGTGTGTCTGTGTGTGTCTGTGTAGAAAGCGAATTAGTCGTTGGTAAGAAAGAAAGAAATTGGGTAGGTGAGGGCTTCCTCGTCTGGTGTTCGTCGTCCCCGCCCCCTACAATTTTTTAAGAGTCAAAGAGGTTTCAAAACGTTAGAGAGAGAGACCAAGAATGTGAAGAAGAAAAAGGCTGGAGGATGAAGCCACAGAGAGGAGACAGGCGGGCTTGGGCAACACAAGTTGGCAGGGGAGAAAGTCAACAGACTTCTGGAGCACACCCTCGTCTGCTGGTTGGAGCTTAAGTCGATTCCTCCCTCAGCAGGCCGTCTCCTCTCACCCCTCTTTATACTAAAAAAGACAAGAAAGCATCCAAAACGCTTTTTAAATGAAGGGTTGTAGGAAGAAATGACCTGGTGTAGTATTCCCTAGGAGGGGAGGGTGTGTCTGTGGCTCCCAGTCTACACACCTAGACAGTGCCTACCTTGAGATGGGGGGCAGTTCTCAGGCACAGGCGAGACCGGCCAGGGGAGGGGGTTGAGGGAAGCTTTGGTCTCCTGGGACCTTCAATGAACTCCGCACCCACTTTGGAGAGGGCCCCTGGGTGCAGAGATTGGACAGTATTCCTCCTGCAGTGGCTGGGACTTGTTACACCTAGTCTTTTTGCTCTTTCTTTCTATATTACTTTTTTTTTTATTAAAAAAATAAGTTGCTGGGTGGCGCCTGTGGCTCAGTGGGTAGGGCGCCGGCCCCATATACCAAGGGTGGCAGGTTCAAACCTGGTCTCAGCCAAACTGCAATGAAAAAATAGCCGGGTAGGCGCCTGTAGTCCCAGCTACTCAGGAGGATGAGGCAAGAGAATCACCTAAGCCCAGGAGTTGGAGGTTGCTGTGAGCTGTGACGCCAAGGCACTCTACCGAGGGCAATAAAGTAAGACCCTTGTCTCACAAATAAGTTGCTTGGGTGTGCATATGTGTCAGCCTATCTGCCTGGGTGAGAAGGGAATCAAGTAGGGTGATGAGGCAGGAGTAGAGGCCACTACCCCAGGCCAGCATTACCACATCTGCTGCCCAGAGAACAAAGTGTTCCTGCAGGTGATCTCCCTACATTCGAAGTCAGGTGTAGTCTTAGAGACTCTTCTGGACTGAGACCCATGGCCCCTGCCAGTTAGGGAGGTGCAGAAACAAGGCTGGGAGCCTGGTCTTACCTGTCTGAGAGCAGGGAGAGCTCTCCTCTCTCCCCTCTGCTCATCATCTTCCCCCAATTAGAATCCCAGGTTCTAAAACTAGAAGACCTTCCAGATCGTCTAGCTCAGACTCCTCATCCAATAGTCTTCAAAACGATGATGCCATAAGCCCCCTTTGTATCCAGTGTCTTCCTCACAGTTTAGGCCAATAAAGGGGCTGCTGGGATTCAACTCTGCACCTTCTGGGGCCCTCAGGAAGAGTCAGAACCCTCCTATTCTCCACCCTTCCACCCTCAAGTCTCCCTGCCTGCCATCAGCATCTGGTGAGGGCCAATCCTGAACAGGGTTCAGTTTCCAGCCCTGCTACTTACCAGCTCTGAGTAACCTTAGGTTACCTAAGCTGAGACTCTGGTTCTCAGTTCTAAGAAGTAAACTAGGTAATTGAGATATAGCTTTAGTCTGGCTCTCAAGAAGCTCTACTGTGTGGTTGTTATTGCTAAAATGTCTCCTAGCAGGGAAGGGGACAGAGAAAGGACCATCCTACTCTCTAGTCTATGTGCCTGCTGCCTCCACACCTCCTATGTGGAGTTTTTTTTGTTTGGTTTTTGTTTTTAATGAATCATCCCCTACCCTGGCCTAAGATGACGTCTATCTACCTTTCTCTCTCTGTGGAGTTGTGGAGTCTCAAGCTCAGCATCCCAGAAATGGAAATAGCAATGCTCAATTTACCCCACAACTCCCAACTCAGGGTGCTAACTCCCACTGCCTTTTGTATGCAGGGTCTAGCCAGCTGGGCTGGAGGCTCCACATCTCCCTAAAGGGCCTCTTACTTAACATAAATGTGATAAACAACCCTTCACACCTTAGGTAGTAGCTAGTAGCACTTTCTGAGCACTTGTACATTCCTCATTTTCCTTAACTCCCCCAACTAGGAGGTCTTCTCCACAGGGCCTCAGCTGGGAAATCTCCATCAGCTTTACTCACCTCCCCTCAACCTCTTACTGACCTCCACTTCTCTGCCTCTAATCTCCTTCCTCCTGCCTACTGTCCACGCTGCAACAAGAGGGACCTTTCCAAACTGCAATTCTGCAAAATGGACCACAACTCTTGATTGCTTAAAACCTTTCAGTGGCAAAAGTCAAACTCCTTGGCTTGGTATTTAAGGCCCGTGTGATGTGCTTTCCTCACCCTTCCTCTTCAGTATCAGTTCTGGCCACCCTCTCTTACACATTCCAAGCTCTAGTCACATAGAGGGGAAGGAAGTGAGGGAGGTCATGTCTCTAAATTCTTCAAGTTTCTGTCCAGTAGGCTCTTGCCCAGGAAGCCCTCAGTTTGGTTAAGTGGACCCCTCTTTTCATGATGTTAGTTAACATGCCCTTTGTACATAAGCACTGTCGTTTTCACTGTTCTCTTCATCCTTCTTGTGGTCATCCTGGTATGCCAGGAACTGTGCTGGATGCTTTTAAGATCATTATATTGATAACCATTTAATCCTTACAACAATCACCCTAGATTGATAGTGGCAAGGCCCAGAAGAGGCAGCAGATCTATCTGGAGGTAACATAGCATGTTCCCCACAGAGCTAGAACAACTGAGTGCTTCCAGTGCACTTTCTGCTACTTTAAAATCTCCACAAAGAGCAGGAGGTGGTATTGCAGAAAAACCTTAGAACTTAAGGGTCCTAGAAGCAAATTGTTGCTGTATCCCTAGCTAACTGTGGACATTGGGTGACTCGTTTTCTCCCATGAGCCTCAATTTCCTTACCTGTATAATGGGGATAAATAAGAAGCCCTATCTCACAAGGATATTAGGAACATCAAACAAGTCAGTGCAGATGTAAATGTGTTATAAGCTGTAGGGTGCTGTGTGCTTTTAATTGACTTACCTGCTCAGGCTCACTGTGGCTGCAAGTGATAGCTTGAGGATCTCTTTTCTCGAAGAACTCTTGGATGGAGGCCAAAAAGCACCACTACCCTTTGGCTTTGCTCATTTCCCACGTTTGAGCAAGATCTTTCACTTTTTCTCCCTTATCAAGGCTGTCAAACTCTGATCAGAAAAGTCTTCAGATCCAGTGTACCTCCATAAGCCTCCGGGATCTCTATTTTTCTTGCTATATTTTCTTTTTACCAGCTGTGAAAGCTGACAGGTCTAAAGTTAATAGAGCATCAGGACCAGTGAGAAAATAGTAGAAATGAAGAGCGGGAAGGAAAAGAATGTGTCTCAAACTCCTGCTCTGATTCTGTAGACCTGGGTTGGTGTGTGGCAGGCTGTGTTTTTAAAAAGCTCTTTTGGTGATTCTGAGTCAGTATGAGGACTGGGGAACATGACAGATGCCTTCGGGTTGGCAAAGTCCTTACACACAAGTTCTCAGTTTTAAACCTCTGGGCAAGCTTAGGTAGATGATTATCACCTCCATTTTACAGGTGTGGAAATAGACACAGAAGTGACTCATCCAGGGTCACACAGTTGGGACTTAAAACTGGCTCCCTGATGTAACTCCAGCCATTTCTCTGCAGGACAGAATTCTGTGCACAGGCTTTGGTGGTGTCTCAGCACCTCCTGCATGATGAATGCTCCTCCCCTCCTGCCAAACCAAATGCTTCTCTAAGTATTTCTCTCCCACACTCCCACCTCCGAGCTTTTCCCCCTGCCTGGAATGCCTTTCTCAGCCCAATCTACCAGCTGCAGTCCTCTCCGTTCTCCAAGCCCTGCCACCTCCTTCACAAAGACATTTTCATTTCCTACAGTTTCTCTTCCTTTGAGCCTGGAAGCACTCGTTTGTGCCTCAGTATAAGTATCTCTCCGCTCCTGCCTCCTTTCTTGACGTGGTGCTCTGGTATCCCTAGCTGCTGGGATTTCATGCAGATTCTGGCAGATCCTTGCCACCTCTAAGTCTTTGCTCCTCTTTGTCTCCTACAGAAATGCCCCTTGCTCTCCCCATCTCTTACTTATTATTCAGAATTCAGCTCAGGTATCACTTCTTCCAGGAAACCACTCATGAATTCCCAATGCCTAATTTTACTGTTGGAAGCCCTTTCTCTGCACTGCCATGGCATACTGAAGATTATTCATTTGTTCATCCATTCATTTACTATGAAAAGGTACAGACCTCAAGTCAAACCTCAGGTTTGAATCCTAGTGTCAGCGTGTGCAAGCACTTAAACCTCTCTCCTTCTGCCTTACTCTTCTTATCTGTAAAATGAGGAACACAATAGTCCCTATTTCAAAGGTTATCATAAGCTTAAATTAATCCATTTAGAATGTGTAGAACAGTGTCTGGAACGTAGTAAGTAAGCATTTTATGAAGATTGACTATTAATTTTATAACTTATTCATTCATTTGACAACATGGGAAAAACATTTGTAAAACTGGACAGGGAAGCAGACTCTGGGAAGATGGCAGAGAGCAGGAAGAATCAGAATCTGTTTCTCCACCTAGACAGTCATTGCACTGCCAGAATCTGTCTGATGTAACTGTTCTAGATCTCTGGAATCTATTTTTTGGGGGTTTTTTGTAGAGACAGAGTCTCATTTTATGGCCCTCGGTAGAGTGCCGTGACGTCCCACAGCTCACAGCAACCTCCAACTCCTGGGCTTAGGCGATTCTCTTGTCTCAGCCTCCCAAGGAGCTGGGACTACAGGTACCCGCCACAACGCCTGGCTATTTTTCTGTTTTTGCAGTTCTGCCGAGGCTGGGTTTGAACTCGCCACCTTCGATATATGGGGCCGGTGCACTACTCGTTGAGCCATAGGCGCCGCCCTCTGGAATCTATTGAAGGGATGAAACTTCCAGGGGAAGGCTTGGACAATAAATTATGATTAATTTCAGTCTTTAACACAGCAGTAGCTATCCCTCCTCTAGTCCTGTGTCAGGCAATTGTGCGTGTGTTCCTGGAGTAACCTGCACAGAACTCGTGAGAGAAAGGGTGGGCCAAAACGACTCTGTCCTAAACATTGGAGAACTGAGATTGGATCACTTATTATTGCTTCTAATCAAAGAGATGCAGACAAAAAAAAAGCAGGTCACCACTTGCACCCCTCCTCGTTGTTTCAAGACCCTTCTCTTCTGGCTGAAGTGACTTCTAGAAGATTTAAAGGGATGATAATCTCCCTTCTCTCCCCTTTATTTTTCTTTTTTTTTCCCCCTTTATGAGCCAGATATTAAAGACTAGGACATTCAAAAGCAACTGCATATAGAGGGAAAATTAGAAAGTGATCAGACATGTCCAAGGAAATATGCAGACTCAGAAAAGATCCAAGAAGATCTTAAGTTTATACCTTAGGCTAATCTCTGGCACAGAGACAGCCTTCAACAATAATAATAACATTCTGATTGTATATGAAGCACATTCTGCCCTATGATTGCACCAATGTACACAATTATGCTTTAATAAAATTATTTAAAAAAAAACAATAATAATAACAGAAAAAAAAAACCAATTTAAAAACTCCCAGGAAAACCCAAGGAAAGAGGAGAATCTGATTTTTACAGCTACTATATCTCTAGATTCAAATATCCAATTCGTATAATCCATTTGAAATGAAAACAAAATAAACAGAAACTATCCCTGAAAAAGATCTGATGGCAGATCTACTAGATAAAGACTTTAAAACAACTCTGTTAAAGATGCTCAAAGATCTAACAGAAGATGTAGAGAAAGTTAAGAAAATGATGTATGAACGAAATAGAAATATCAACAGAGATTGAAGACCTAAAAATAATTCAAAAAGAAATCCTGGTGCTGAAAAGCAATAATTTCACAATAATTGAAATGAAAAATTCTCTTTAGAGATTTAAAAGCATGTTTGAGAGACCTACAAATAAAGAATCAGAAAATTCGGGCGCCAGCCCCATATGCCAGAGGTGGCGGGTTCAAACCTAGCCCCAGCCAAAAAAAAAAAAAAAAAAAGAATCAGAAAATTCACAGATAGGACAATAAAAATTATCAATTATGAGAAACAGAAAGAAAAAAATTGAAGAAACATGAATAGAGCCTAAGGAACATGTAGGACTCCATCAAATGAACAAACATGAATTATAAAAGGGAGAAGGGGAGGAAGAAGAAGAAAGGGCAGGCAGAGAGAATATTTGAAAAAAATAACGGCTGAAAATATTTCAAATTACATGAAAAACATATATATAAATATCCAAGAACCTCAATGAACTCCAAGTAACACAAACTCAGAAAGATGTACACTGAGACACATTATAAACAAACTGTCAAAAGCCAAAGATACAGGCTTGGTGCCTGTGGCTCAAGTGGCTAAGGCACCAACCACATACCCCTGAGCTGGCGGGTTCGAATCCAGCCTGGGCCCACCAAACAACAATGATGGCTGCAACCAAAAAATAGCTGGGCGTTTTGGTGGGCGCCTGTAGTCCCAGCTACTTGGGAGACGGAGGCAGGAGACTCGCTTGAGCCCAGGAGTTGGAGGTTGCTGTGAGCTGTGATGCCTCCGCACTCTAGCCAGGGTGACAGCTTGAGGCTCTGTCTCAAAAAAAAAAAAAAAAAAGCCAAAGATACAGAATCTTGAATGCAGCAAGAGAGAAGTGACTCATTATGTATAGAAGCTCCTTGATATGATTACCAGTAGATTTCTCATAAAAAGTTTGGAGGTCAAAAGGCAACGTACTGATATATTCGAAGTGTTAAAAGATTAAAAAAAAAACAAACCTGTCAATCAAGGATCCCATATCAGCAAAACTGTACTTTAAAGATGAGGAAGAAATTAAGACATTCCCAGATAAACAAAAGCTGAAGGAGTTCATTACTACTAGACCTGCCCTGCAAGAAATCCTCAAGGAAGTCCTGCAGGGTGAAATAAAAGGACACTAGACACTTCTACAACTTGGACTTTACCTTACAAATGCAAGCAATGTAACCTCATCCCATATATCCTTATATGAATCCAAAACAAAACAAAAAAGGACATTGGACAATAACTTGAAGCCATATGAAGAAATAAAAATCTCATAAAAGATAAATTCATGGGCAATTGTAAAAACTGGTATGCCTGTAGCAATGATTTATAATTTCGCTTTTTTGTGAAATGTCCAAGTCTGGTGATGGTAGTAAGAGGTCAGCAAGACGCTATCTCTTAAAAAAAAAAAAAAGTTAGCTGGGCGTGGTGGTATGTGCCAGGAAGCTGAGGAGGGAGGATCATTTGAGCCTTAGGAGTTTGAGGCTATAGTGAGCTATGAGAGTGCTCTTGCCTGGTTGAAAGAGTAAAACCCTGTCTCTTGAAAAACAAAAAGCAGGGCAGTGCCGGCCCCGTATACTGAAGGTGGCAGGTTTGAACCCAATTCCGGCCAAACTACAACAAAAAAATAGCCAGGCATTGTGGCAGGCACCTGTAGTCCTGCTACTTGGGAGGCTGAGGCAAGAGAATTGCCTAAGTCCAATAGCTGGAGGTTGCTGTGAGCTGTGACACCACAGGACTCTACTGAGGGTGACAAAGTAAGACTTGTCTCAAAAAAAAAAAGAAAAAAAAGAAAGAAAAAAAAACAAAAAGTAACCAAAGGTTACAAGAGACAAAGGAGGACAAGGACATTATACATTAATAAAATATTTACTATAGCAAGTACATACAATAATTATAAACATTTATGATGGACCTAATAACAGACCATCAAAATTTACAAAGCAAAACCTGACAGAATTGAAGGGAGAAATAAACAGTTCTACAATGATAGGTGAATATTTCAATACCCTACTCTCAATGATGAATAGAACAACCGGACAGAAGGTAAGCAAAGAAATAAAGGGCTCGAACAACACAATAAAACAACCAGATCTAAAAGACATACTCTTAATGAGTAAAGAGTTTCAGTTTTACAAGATGAAAAGAGTTATGGAGATGGATAATAGTGATAGTTGCACGACATTAGAATATATTTAATACTGCTGAAACTACCATCTTAAAGTAGTTAACAAGAAGAATTAACTGGACAGAGAAATTGAGGCAGGAGCTGGATTGTAGGGCCCAGAAGAATAAGTGTTTGGGGCAGGTGGGAGGCTTGGAAAGCACAAGGAAAAAAAACTGGAAAGGTAACTTTGGCTTTTGGTGTGTGTACGGGCGACACAGTAGAGAGAGAGGCTCCCTGAACTGGAGCCATTGATCTCTGGTCAGCTCTCTGGACAGGAGACTCTGGCTTGTGAAGAGGCTGTAATTCAAGTTTGCCAAGGCCTCAGCCTCCATATTTCCAAGTCTGGTGATGGTGGTAGGAGGTCAGGAACAAACTGTCTCCTAGAGACCAAAGTTGGTTTCCTTCCAAAAGGCCAGGTCAACACCTGAGATGCTTCTCACCTTGGCTTCTAGACTTTCTCTGACTCTGGAATCTCTACTCCCATCCCTACATCCAGGAGCTAAGATAACCAGCATGTTCTGATGAGATGTGATGTTTCTGCCACCACAGAATCATCATAGGAGCTGGGGAGGAGGGCTTTGGGAGTAGATATCAAGCATTTCACCCCATAGCTTCCTCCATTTTAGGAATGACTTGTCCAAGGTCACAGATCTAATTACCAGGAGAGCATCTAGACTCTCACTCAAGGACTGCTTTTATCTCTGTGCACTGCCACTATCACTTTGTATTCCCTTTTGTCCTGTCCTTCCATCCATGTGTCCTACTGTCTTTATTCTCTGTCTGTCCATTCAACAGATGTTTACCTACTAAGCCTCTGACACATGTTGGATCTTGTGCTGGGCTCCAGGAGCTTACAGTTGGAGTGGGTATACTGACATAGAAGTACTTTATGCTCTTTATCCTAAAGAGCTTTGGATGCCCACTGGAAATCTGTGCAAAGCACTCAGAGCAGAAAGAGGCCAGATGCTAGCCAGAGCATCAGGCAAGGTGCCATTAGGGATGGTGTGGTTGAGGGTCCCTGTTGGGTATAGAGGGATGGGGAGTGTGGGCTTAGTGACAAAGTTAAGGGAGTCCAGGCAGGAGTAGCATGACCAGGGGGGAGCACATGGAGCAGCACAACTTGGGGACAGGGAATGAGGGGCCAGCGAAGGATGGGTCAGAGGGAAGGGGAACAAGTCATGGGACATGGAGTGTTTAGGGCAGGCTGAGGTGACAGGTTTTGATGCCACATACATGGAGCCACAGTGAAGAATACCCAGGGACGAAGGGAAGGTGCTAGTGGAGGGAAGGGGACACAGTCCTCTTAAGTCTGTTGGCCTCTTCTTGAGACATGACAACTGTCCTTTGCCTTCCATGCCCTCCCCACATATGCACGTGTACTCATTCCCTCACCTTTCTGTCTTGTCCTTTGTCCATCCCTCTCTTCTTTTAGCCTATCAGCTCTTGCCAATTACCCAGGCCCTCCCTGTTTCTCCTTTGTCATTTCTCCAACAGGGACCAGTTAGTGTCTCACCACCATACTCTGCAAACACAGAGTCCCAGTTGGAGGGCAGGGCAGGACACGGAGCCAGTCCTGTTTTTGCTGCCAACTGATATGGGCAAGAAGAGTTGATTCATAACAATATATTTGCAGGGCGAGTTCAGCTAACAAAACCCTTCTGACTTGTTGCCTTGTTGGCCCTCACTAGAGCAGCCTTAAGGGGACGATGTCACTGTGGCCCAGAAACCTCCTGATCAGGTCAAGATTCCCCAAGGGCCAATGAACTGCAGGGAACTTTGTTATCACACTGGGGTTGTGTTATTACATTATCAAGTGCAAAGGGCTGTGTGCTCAATTTATTACCTTCTGTCCCAGGACAAATAGAACTCTAGAATAATACCCCCAAGGAAGGTTGCTCTCAAAGAACATTAGAATCGATCAGTCCTGGCCATAAGCAAACAAGTTCTATTGAGAAGCTCCCAGATTTTTTTTGATGACAGCCCAGAGTAAGAAATACATGTTATCACACAACTGGGGAAACATATTTATTGTGTAAAACAAGAGTTTGACAGACAATACTCACCCTTACCACGTGTAATATGGTCTGCTGTTTCCCCTTCAATACTGATAATGGTCACAACCCTATAAATTGATTTCCCATCTCGCTAGCAGGCTACAATGGGAAGTTTGAAAACCTCTCTTTTCTTATCTCTGATGTTAAAACAGAAGAAGACAAAGTCTACCTCCTCCAGCCCACGCTGCTGTGCATTCACTGTGCACTGTCTCCTCAACCCTTTCTCTCATACATCCACCTAGAATTTTTACCAAGCGTTTCCTGGGTCTGGCACCTTCATCAGCTAAACTTCTGGAATGGCAAGCTAGAGTCGTTGTTTCCATTTTCTCACCTCCCATTTTCTCCCCTCCAGAAACCCATAAACTCCACAGCTAAGCTTTTGTCACATCAGATCCTCTTTTGCTTAGCTTCCCTCTTCATTTTCTTGCTGCTCCTCCTTGGTCCCCGGCCATGCATATGTGACTGTTCCTCAGGCTCTGCTTGCACCCTCCCAACTGTCCTCACCCTGCACTCATTTCCTGAGACCACTCACCCCCATCCCTTTCCCTTCGCTTGTCCCAGATGCTGAAGAACAGGGATCTGTATCTCCAGCTGGGACCTCTCACAGGATTTGAATCTTGGCTCTGCCACTGCCTGGCAAGCCCCTTAAAGATTATGTCCTTTAACAAAATTATTACCATGTAAGGTAGTGGAACAGATTTAATGGAATCATCTATGTAAAGGGCTTCACACAGTTCTGGACACATAGTAGTTTGTCAGTAAGTGTTGAGTATTATCAAGAATAATAATCTCTAACAACAAAAATGATAGAGGTACATCTTCAGTAAAGCTTGGTGAACTGAAGGTGGCTGAATTCACACTGCTGCCTCCAGGGCTGCACCTACAGGGTAAGGAGTGGGCAGAGGAAGGGACTAATATTTATTGAGCTCCTGCTATAGGCCAGGCATTGTGAAAATGTCACAGCTGTCAGCCAGTATTGTCTCTGTGAGTGCTCACAACAAAGTAGGGACAAATATTAGTCTGAAATCTGATTTCATAGACTAGGGGAACTGCAGCTCAGAGAGGGGAGGTGCTTTGGCTAAAGCTGTATAGCTTGAGAGTGGCCAGACAGAGATTTACACCTCTGGCTGTTCCAGATGCCCTAACAGCTCCTGGGCACCCTCCATAACTTCCTGTTCCCTGCCTCTGCTGAGAGGTCTTTGTGCCACACCTTGCATTGGGCCATGCTGGACTGTCTGAGTTGACCGCAGCCCCAAGGAGAACACTGGCCATCAGGGCATTGCCCCATGGCCCCTGCCAGCCTCAACCCCTTTATGTCCTTGGGGACTATGAGGTGAGGTCCCACCTGCCCATCCAACCTCACTTCCCACCACACATAGGCCCACTCCCCAACTCAGCCAATTATCACCCCTACCAAGTGACAGTTCCCCAAACACTGCAGTGCTGTTCATCCTCTAAGCCTTTGTGTTGGCTGTTTCTGCTACTCAGGATGCCCATTCCTCATATCTCCAAAGGTTACAATCCTGAGTATCTCCAGTTAAACACCTAGGAGTTGAAAGTCAAGGTCTACCCTCAAAACCAGGTCCTGAGGGGAAGAAGAGGAGGATGGCCTAAGTTTGGGGAGGCAGGAAGCAGAGAATGGAAACTGAAAGAAGAGGGGGTGGGGAAGGAGGAGAAAGGGTGAAAGGGCAGGGCAGGGCTGTGCAGTTATATAAGGGTGTATGCCCAAGGTTGGCAGGACCGAGGTGACCTGCCAGGGGTAGAGAAAGTTCACCAGCCATGGATTTTGTGTTATCAAAGCAGT
The DNA here is from genome assembly GCA_963574655.1 of Perodicticus potto. Lineage (NCBI taxonomy): Eukaryota > Metazoa > Chordata > Mammalia > Primates > Lorisidae > Perodicticus > Perodicticus potto. Next base: position 45,674 of record CAUYRH010078483.1, read on the forward strand.
CATCCCAGGAACAATTTCGCAAATGAGGAATAACTAAGCCCATGGCAAGCAGCCAGGGTCAAAACTTTCATTTCGATTTCCCGTGGTCATTACAGGAGTGAAACGCTGTTAGAGCGTTTCCGGGTTTTCATGCACTGGCCACATCTGATGCTCACACTGACCCTGGGAGGTGGGGCTCATGCCCCTCATTTTACAGACTGCGGCGCCGAGAGGGGAAGTGGTTGTCCAAGGTCACACAATGAGAAAGATGAGGCGTGAAGTTAGTTTCCTTGCTGTTGGCACTTGTCACAGTAACCCCAGCGAATAAAACAAAATTTAACTTAGCCGAAACTCGCAACAGGCAAGATACAGTTCTTATTTAAACTCTTCTAAACTTTACCTATGTGGAAGGCACTACTGTTATTACCCCCACTTGACAGAGAGGGAAACCAAGGCACAGATAGAGACAGTAACTTTCTCAACTCACAGAGCTAGTATGTGGTAGATTTGAATCCAGGCTCTCTGGTTTCAGAGTTTGTGCTTTTTACTGCTTCCTTTACATGGGAACTCAGAATGGAGGGAGTTCCAATTATGTCACATGGCCCCTCCTGTCTCACCCATGGGTAGGGGCCCATCCATGTCCTGTGGTCAATAGCACAGTTAGCTAGCCTAGACTTGGACAGGCAGGTGTGTGAGGCATCTGCTCCCAGGGGGGTCTACCAGCCTCACCCAGGCCAGCCCAGGTCAAGTTAGAGGCACCCTGGGGTACTCTGCTGCCCTGTTCTGGGCTTCCTCATCTCTAGGAGAAACCAGCAGCCCGAGAAGCTGTTGAAATTATGTATAACATCATGGAGTGAAGCAATGGGCAGGCATGGGACGGTTGTCCTGATAAGGTCAGGGCACTTGGGCAGATGGGATTAGGGAGGCTGGAGCCTGATTTCCAGCTCTGGCTCTGGCCCACCTCACTACACAAACCTGGGGAAATCCTTGGCTCCTGGGTATGAGTTTTCCTAAATGTACAGTAAGAGGTGCGGGGAGCATGATTTCCCAGGCCCCTCTTGGGCTTGCATCCTTTGCTCTGCGTTTGAACTCCATGGACATAGGTTTTCTTTTTCAAAGGAGAGGGACTCCATCTTCTCAAGCTCACTCCAGGTTGGAAAAAGTTCCTGGCACAGTTTTTGCATTTCTACCAGGTAATTCTAGCTTTCCACATTGGTCCTAACCCCCCAAAGAAGTGACTGATGGTAGAGAAGAGGGCTGTATTCAGACAGTATGTGTTGGAACAGTGTTACTAGTTGCAAAATATTCGTTGGGAAATAGCCACTTCCTTAGCTTGCCCTGGTATTCCCTCCTCTGCCTGGGCACCCACCAATTAAATGATTAATGCCTTGCAGCCCTCTGCTTGGAGTGCCCACAACTTCTTGGTCCTGCCACCATACTACTGTGCCATGGTGCACTGGTCTAGTCACCATAGGAAGAGCAGCAGTGGGCAGGGGACAGGATCAGACACTCTTAAACTTGTGCCCTGCCATAGCTGCTGGCTCCCTGTGTGCACCCAAGCTGCTTCCTTTCTCTAAGCCTCATTTCTTCATAGCACCCACCTGTCAGCACCATAGTTTATTTAGACAGAGTAATGGGGCAAGCCCCCTGGTATGAAGTAGACCCTCAGACCTGTTTGCTCCCTTTAGAACAAGCCAGTGAGAAATATTTGGGTTTAGGGGACAAAGAGAAGGGTAATGTGGTGTGACAGAAAGAGGAGGTTTTTGAGCAAAAAAGGCCCAAGTTCAAAGTCTAGCTCTGTCACTTATTTATTCATTGTTATAAGCTGAATTTTTGTGCCCCAGCCACCAAATTCATCTGTTGAAATGCTGACCTGCAGTATCTCGGAAAGTGACTGTATTTGGAGATAGGGTCTTTAGAGAGGTAGTCAAGTTTAAAATGAGGTCATCAGTCTGGCCCCTCATTCAAAACGACTGGTGTCCTTCTAAGTAGAAGGAATTTGGACACAGACACATAGGAACATAAAGATGGCCATCTATAGCTGAGAAGGGCCTCAAAACCACCCTGCTGAGGCCTTGATCTTGGACTTCCAGCTGTGGAACCATGAGGAAGACATTCCTGTTGTTTAAGCCACCCAGTCTGTGTGCCTTTGTTATGGGAGTCCTGGCAAACCAGTACACTCTGGCATTGTCAGGCTAGCGACTTAATGTCCCTATGCTTTGTGTGGTGGATTAACTGAGATAACACCTGAGAAAGCACCAGCCATGGTAAGCCCTCAGCGGCTGCCAGCTGTGACGCCCCTGCAAGCATAGGAACAGCAGCTGGCTCTCCCCGGGCAGGGAGTGGAGATGCAAGTCATCCTGCCTCAGCATGAACCCAGGATACCTGACCCTCAACCTGCCCTCATCTTTCCCCAGATTGGCAATCCTGCCCTAGCCCCACCCCTTTATGTCTGCCAGGCTGGGAGGTAAGCAGAGTTCACAGCCACCTTCCCTCTGACCAAGCTCACCTGCCATGGGTGGTTGACCAACTTGGCACAGGGATAGACAGCAAGGAGGGCTGGGGGAGCAGGGAAGAAAATCAAGAGAAGAGGACCTGGGGGGTGGTCTTAGGTGCAGCGGCTAGTGTGGTGATCTTTTCTATAATATGGGCGCGCTGTACTTCATCTGATGCTCACAGCAGCCCTCTCAGCGGGGCTGGGCTAACAGGCTCCTCTCGACAGAAAGAAGCTGAGGCCGAGAGGAGTTAAGGGACTCTTACTCAGCAAACTTGTCCTAGAATTAGGACCCTAGCGTCCAGACCCAGGCCCTGGCTTCTTTACCACTGGCCCACTTGTCTGCCTAGGAGATTGTAGGGTGTAGTGGAAACACATGGACCCAGGAGTCATCAGGCCTGGGTTCAAATCCCAGCTGGGCTTTGGGCCACCTGTGTGCCCCTGGGCTCTCCTTCAGTGGGGACTAATCATGTCCTGCCAGGCCCAGAGAGACAGGGAGGGTATCTCCACCCTGGGACTCTCAAGGCCCTTGATAAATGGCAGTTATTGTGACTGTTTCATAACTAACTGCTCAGTAACTGTTGCTGAATCAAATTCTTGGAGAGCCAGGAAATGTGTCTGTGGGTGGGGAGATGTCTGGCACTTGCAGGGGGCCCTAAGGCTTTCTTCCCACATGCCTGTCTCCCCCAGCACCTGGCAGCCCTTGAGAGGGAAAGTAAGGGAGGAGCCGGAACTTACCTCCCTCCAGCCCCACGTACCTGTCAGAAACCTTGGTCTCCCCATCTGAAGTTCTCAGTTCAGAAATACGATTTTACTTTCTTTGTAGTATGCAACTAATAGTCATTATTCAAACTGAGGCTATTAGTTTTCCACTCTCCCTCAGCCCCCACAGAATCACAATCACATAGCACTGCTCTCTTTCACACCCTGAAGAGTCGGCCTGGTACAGAACAGGGGGTTGCCTGTCAGTATTTGTGGAAGGAAGGAGGGAAGGAGGGTAAGAAAGGAATTTGTGGATTCTTTGTGGTCAGCCGTTGGTGATATTTGGGGATGCTGCCTTTAGTCACAGCCCCAGCCTGCCTTCTAGAGGCTTCCAGTCTGGTGTAGGAGGCAGAAACCAGGGCAGTTGGGGATGGCTGGTGTGACCTGCACTGTAAGAGAGGGAAGGAGAAGCCAGAGCAGGTGGGATTGGGGCCACCTCTCCCAGAAGCCTCAGCTGAGGAGCACAAGGTGAGTAAGAGTCAGAGGGACACAGGAGGAGGCACACTCCAGGCAGAGGCACAGAGGCATGAAAGATGCGCTGAGTTAGAGGTGCGTGCTGCCCCAGGGCCAGTACGGGGGCTGGGAGGATGGATGCTGCCGGTGGGAGGGCGCCCCTGAGGGAATGGTGGGGTCTCAGAGCAGGCAGCAAGTCTGGGCTGTTTCTTCTCCCAGTTCTCAAAGTCTTCCCGCATGAGGAGAGCTAGGGCTGCCAAGGGGCTGCCAGCTGTTTGCCGGTGGTTGCAGATGTCTCCTGCCTGCTTCCTGGACTGTGCCCGGTGAGCACAGTCTCCCCTGAGTGTCTCTGTCTTTGTCGTCTCCTGAAAGAGTCTGGGCTTGGGGTCAAGGCCTGGCCTGGCCAGGGTGGCCATGGGATCTTGGGGCAGCCACTCCCCTTTCCAAGCCTGGTTTCCTCCTCAGATGCACAGTGGGAGGGTAATCAGGGCCTTGCAGGCCTCTCTCCAGGCCTCTGTTTTGGCGGAGGAAGCAGAGACAGGACAGCATGTGGCAGCTCTTCCAGCCAGGAGACACTGCCAGCGGCCCCAGGAAGGATCCATTCCAGACTTGCTAGGCTGGGGGCCAGGCTTCTGGCCCTACTCCTCCAGCATGAAATTCCTTAGCCCAGGTGGTCGTGAGGGAATCCTGGAGCCAGAGAGATGTGTCCTGGTCACAGACTAGAGAGTCTGCTGACCTAACCAAATTTCTGTCCCTTTCTGGGTCTCAGTTGTCTCTTTCATAAAATAGTTTAACAGTACCAGTGCTGTCTCTGAAGAGACAGGCAACCTGCTCCTTGTCCTGGATTCAGCATCACTCACCTTGGCAAGTCCATTCACTTTTGGGCCTCAGTCTTCCCATCTTCATGTTGAGGGGTTGGACTTCAAGGCCTCTAAGGGGCTTTCCAACTGAGACATTCTTCACGGGCTCATAGATTTAATGGAGCTAATTGGTTCTTGGTGATCACACACTGCCCAGTATGTAACCAGCTTCTGCTTGAGTGTTTCCAGGGGACACACCACACCCTACAGCCTCCTTCCACCTTTGGAAAGTGCTACAGAAAGGGCTTCATCACACTGATCTTTTGTCCTGTATCACCAACCTCTGGAGTCAGTTCTGCCTGCAGGAACTACAGAACTCCATATAATTCTATAGACTATAGGTACTGAACACCCAGCCAGGCTTGTGCTAGACACCTGGGGCATGGAGGAACCAGTGTTGTCTAGCAAGTATGGGAGAGACACAGACAAATCCACTAGCTCCTTCTGATCCCAGACACGACTGCCATCTATAGCTCTTTCTGGGGGCTGCGCCCTTTTGTCTCATCGAATACCCTCCGTATCTAGCTTATTGAGTCCCCATAGCAACTCTGCCAGATGGTAAGTCTTATCCCCATTTTGTAGATGAGAAAGCTGAGAGCAGAGCAACCCAATGTCTTCCCGAAGTTCACAGTATGTTTGGATCTTGGTTAATCTGACTGAATGCCTCTCACGTGACCATGGTGCCTCTTGTTAGGCCATCTGTCCCTGTCATGACCAGGTTTGGGGTCAGCCCCTCCCAGGGCCTCCTCAGAATCAGCCGTGGATGCTTGTGCATTTCCTAAGGTGAGGGAGCCTGGGTGGGAGGGTGGAGACCGTGGTCTTGAACTCAGAATCAGGGGCCCTATCACCTAGGGCTTATGACCTGTGCCCTCTGGAGAGATTCCAGGCATGGCCAGCAGCTTTAGGAGGTGCCCCCTTGTGTGGTGAGGAGGAGCTCTTCCCAACACCCTCATATTATCCCTTCAAAGTGGCCTTTGCTGCAGTTAGCCTGGCAGTGGGCAGGGCCTGGCTGCTCCAGCTGGGTCCAACCAGTCCAGGCTGTTGCTCTAGCTGACCCCTGATAGTCAGTGTGACCTTGGGTGGGGAGACTTCAGATTTCCCTTTGAGACTTCAGATTCCCCACTTGCAGACATGAAGAAGGGAGAAGATCTCCAAGTGATATGCAGTAACTGTAACAGAAACAAACTATCTTGGTAAGATCTACAGGGACAAATGTGGTTCATTCAGAGTAGTCCTCCCTTCCCCTCTCCCCAAACCTCTCTCAAGTCTTTTGGCTGCTCCAGCTGGGTCCAAACTATATGCAAGAGGGATGTCCTCTCATTTAGGAAGTCAGTTTCTGCAGACAGGCAGTAATGGGACGGGAGGGGCTCTGGAAGGGATGAGATCAGTGTGGCCCAGCTGCCTGCTGCATAGTGAACAAAGTGTCCCTGGGCCAGATGGATCATAAACCAGCTGTGTGACCTTGGGCAGAGCTCTCAGCCTATCTGAACTTCAGTTTCCATAACTGTAAAATTATGATAATACTAGTGTCTTCTTTGTGGGGGTTATTCATAGTGAGGATAAAATAAGAATTAAGGGGAAGTAGTCTATAAAACACTTGGCACAGAGCCTGGTAGTCAGCACTCAAAAACTGTGGCCTTGTAACAGCACTAATGATGGGAGTGAGGGGGGAGAAGAATGACGACAGCAATGGTGTCGTGTACTTTCATGTTTCCAGGCTTTAGCACTTGCCATTTCTTCTCCCTGGCTGTTGTTGTGCAAGACTTCCTCTACTAGCAGCAAATGCACCCTGAGTAACTGAGGGGGCTGGTCACTGAGTCACCAGCCCTGTGGATCTGAGCCCAGATGAAGCCCCAGATCAGCACCCAATGGCTGTACCTTGGGTGTGGTGGGAGCATCAGCTTTGGAGGAATTAACTGAAGACTTCCCAGGAGAGGCAGAGCTTAGCTGGAGTCTTGATGGAGGAACAGGAATTGGCTGAAAGAAGAGAATAGGATTTCTTTTTTCCATTTAAAGCATTCCAGGCAGATGAAATAACATGTGCAAAAGCAGAAAGGTGTGAAATAGCATGTTGAGCTTGGGAAACTGCAAGAAGCACAATATGGTTAGAAAGTTGAGTGCAAATGGGGAGAAGGGAGATAAAAGCAGAATGGAGAGGATTTTGGGGGCAGATCATGAAGACCCATGCTGCATCAGACATTCAAAATTTATCTCAAAGACAACGGGGAGTTATTCTGTTCATCAGGTGATAAGCATTCCTGGGGAATGTTTCCTAAGGTGAGGGAGCCCGCCTCTGCCCAGGGCAGAGGATCCCAGCACCTTTGTAGTGAGTGGGCATTGTGGTGCTGCCTACATGCCTCTGTCCCCACCCCCAGTTTCCTGGCTGCTGGGAGTGCTGATGGTAGACAGCTTGCCATTGAGGCTCCACACTGCCATCGCCTCCTTGCCTAGAGTCATGCCCCTTCCCAGGGCCAGCCTGCACACAGCAACTGGTTCACATGGGCATATAAATGCTGGCCCCCAACTCAATTTGGAATAATGACAAAGAGTCATTCCAGCTCCAGAGCTCCCTAAAAGGCTGGCTGAGGCCTTCATAGAGTCTGCATTGCAGCCCAATTTGCCCTTCTCCCAGTCCTGCTTCAGTTACTCCTCAAGTGTTGATCTTGAAAGTACTCACCAATAAACCTCCCACAAGCAAATCTTCATCTCAGAATGTCCTAGAACCAAACCTCCAACAATCATCACTGAGGGATGTCAATGATGGTTGACACTCCACTGAGGGGTCAGTGAGATACCTCCTTTTGGAAAGTAGCTGTGTCCATTGTGTGAGAATGAAATGGAAGGATACATTGGAGTCCACAGGCCAGTGAGGGGGTGGTTGTCTTGAAATAAGGAGGGCATGAGGTAGGTGAGGGCAGGAAGGAGGGACAGGTCTGGGTGAATTGGAAGAAACAGTAACCAGACACGGAGAGACTGGGTCAGGAAGGGGTCTCCCAGGCTTGTCTGCAGGAGCAGCTGGGCAGAGGGGAAGCCAATCCCTAGGATGAGTTTAGCAGGAAAAACTGGGTTTGGTTTGGGATGGGTGAGAGTGCCTTGCCCATGAGGCTTCCAGGTGTAGAGACCAAGAGGTGGGTAAACATCCGTGTTCTGGAGGTGGATCTGAACTAGAGGAGTGGCTCTGGGGTTAAGCAGCACTCTGCAATTTGCAAACCACTTACTCATACCCATTTAGTTCAATGTGGGTACCAACCAGTCAGAAGGCTCACCAGGGACCTGGACACCATGCTGGGCTAGATGTTAATTTTCTGGTTGCTCAATCATGGTGAAGGGTGCTGGCTGAGTGGAAGGGCACTCAGGGGTCCCTGAGTAGTGGCTATTTCCCAAGCAGTAAGTTAGAATTTTTTTTTTTGTTTTGAGACAGAGTCTCACTCTCTTGCCCAGGCTAGAGTGCTGTGGCATCAGCCTAGCTCACAGCTGGGCAGAGGGGAAACCACAAACTCCTGTACTCAAGCAATCCTCCTGCCTCAGGCTCCCAAGTAGCTGGGACTACAGTTGTCCATGTGATGCCTGGATAATTTTTCTATTTTTAGTAGAAACAGTCTCTCTCTTGCTCAGTCTGATCTCGAACTCCAGAGCTCTAGAGATCCTCCTGTCTTGGCCTGAGAGAGTGCTGGGATTATAAGCGTGGGCCACTGCACCCGGCCAGTAGATCTTTGCATGTAGCTGAGCACCAGCTCTGCAGGTTCCTCATAGGATCCTCAGGAGAACCTGTTGAGGCAGATACTATAATCCCTTCTCAAAAAGAAGAAACCAGGGCTCAGCGAGGTAAGTAACTTGCCAGAAAACAGACAGCTCTTAGAGACCTAAACCCAGGTCCTTCTAGCCCTACATCCTGTGCCTGCAATTGTTGGAGAGGGAACAAGAGCCCAGGATTCTTGGTTGCTTTAATGAGGGACCTATCCTCTCACTCCACTCCTATCCTCTCAGCCACTTCCTATAGTGAATTCCAGAACTTCTGATCATGAGCCAACTTCTCCTTCCAAGAAGTGGTGCTGAGAATGATCAGCCCTATGGGGGAGTGGGTGGAATTGGACAAGCCCAGTAGGAATTTCCAGGCCTGGGGATCTCCCAGCTCCTGGTTTGGAGCCCATTCATGTATGGGAAGGTTCTGGGTAGCAGTGGCTTCTCCAATGAATGGCACCTCCCCAGTGTCAGAAGGAAAGCTGGGGGCAGCTATCCCTGCCTCAGGCTGAGCCCACCACCTCCTACACGTTCCCTTTAGGAAAATAGACTGTCTTTGAAATAGTAAGTATAAATGTTCCTGTGGAGCCCAGCTATTCATTCATTTATTCATCCGTTCTTTAACATTGGATAACTAGAAAGTGCCTGCTTTTCCCTGTGTCATTGAAGTCCTGCCTCACGGGGGTCCAGCCTCACTTGAGTCCGGGCAGGTGGGGAAATTGGATGCTAAATGGTCAGCAACATCCAGTGAGACAGACTGGGGAAGGTGCAGGACTGTTCTGTTCATGTCTGTGTTACTCCCGTGCCAGCACATGCCAGGCCAGCACACAGGTGCCATTAGATGAATGGATAAAGGAAGGAAGGGCTAGACAAAAGGAAGGGCTCCCTGACTGGCATGAAAGAGAGCCCTGCAGGGGGCCTCAGGGATGGAACAGCACCTCTACCCCTAGAGAGTGCCAGCCTTTTCCCTGCAGGGTGTGACAGCTACCCATCTGGAGGCAGGAAGCTGGACCCAGAGATACCAGGGTTTTCCCAGATCTGGTTTTGGCTCCAGGTGGCAACCAGCTGCTAGAAGGATATTCTGGCTGTTTGATCCATTGTGACCCAGAACACATGGAACTGACTTTCTCACTGATTTCTGCTCAGGGAGTCTGGGAGAGTGTTGGCAGGAGCGAGTGGAGGAGGGAGAGGCTGGTCTGCAGTGCCCTGGTCTCCTGTCCCAGAACCCACCAGCAGTCTTGAGCATAACCTGAGAGTGTTGCACTGTGTCTGGTTTTTAGAAATATGGTCTTTTTATTTGTTTATTTTGCCTTTTAACTTTTTAAACTTCTCCGAGAAGATAATTTTAGAAACCAGCTGCTCACTCCTCTCCCATCTCTCAGTCACACTGTCAGCTTCATGTAATCAGGAAAAGGACAGGTTCTCCTGTGGCCACCCCTAGAAGAATTGACTGTGTGAGGAGGGGAAGGAGAAGGAGAACACCAAGCATTAGCGAGCGCCTGCTACGTTCCAGGCCTAATGCAAGGTACTTTGTATATAATCTGCATTATTTTGGATGGGAGACTGAGAGATAAGGTAATATGCATGAGAGCACATAGTTGGTAATGATTATGCTAATACTAATAGAAAAGATAATTATTAGGTGGAACCATTACTTGAAAAACTGACAATTCCTTATGGTTCAACCTATTACATGTCATGCAGACCTGCTACATGCCTGGCACAACCCAAGATAGTCTCTCTATATTCTCATAAGAACTATGCCAGAAAGGAGTTATTAGTTTAATTTCAAAGGCAGGGAAATTGAGGCTAAGAGAGATCAGGTGACCTGCCAATTGCCCCCAGCAGGTCAGTAGTGGGGCTAGACCTTGAACCCAGGTCCGTTTCCAAAGCCCCTCAAGTCCCTGGCCTCAAGCCATGGTCCTTTTTAGCCTCTGGACCTGTGTTTGTCTTCTTTTTTGTAGCTCATGCTGACTCAGGAGGTGGAAAGACACAGGACTGGTGGTTGGGAAACCCAGGCTGGAACAGGCTGTGCTCCAAAGCACTGGATGGCCTTGGGCAGGTCATGCCCCTTTCTGGGTCTCACTGTCCATTCTTGTAAAGTGAGGGGTTGAACCCAACCATCTTCCTCTGTGCACCTCTGGGTGTGTGACATGGGAGGGACCACTTCTGACTTGTCTGTGCTTCCAGGGCCTGGGGCACCCCTTGGCTCAGAGGGGGCCTCCATGAACTTCCCTTGCCTGTGGGGGTAGGAATGGACATGTGAGCCTGTTCTGGGCACTGGGGCCATGTAAGGGCACAAGCGAGTGGGCAGGGAGTCCAGGGCTGCTCCTCAGCATGGTGGGAGGCCGGCTTCCCAATGGCAGGGTAAACGCTTCTTGCCCAAGCTTCAGATAGGCCTAATGGGGGATTTCGGATCCCTCTTCAGCCTCATTGGGGACTCATGATCCAGAATGCTTGAGGTCCAAGGAATCTTGTGGTCTCTTTGGCTTCATTTCCTGGAGCTTCTGGAAAGGCAGATTGGAAGGCTATGAACGGCTACAATGTTGAGGATTACCCTGGGCCACCATAGTCACGTATGTTGGTAAGTGTTCAGCTGTGGTCCCCACATTCCCACTCTAGGATGAGAAAGCCAAGACCAGGGCACCCCCCAACAGGAGGCAACTAGAGCTGTCCATCTACCTGCCCCAGATACCCCCCACTCCAGCTCGGGGGAGAGGAGAGAGAACAAAACCAGAACTTCCCAAAGCCAGGCTCAGGGAAGGGTGGGGAAAGCCTGGCGGTCATGAGGGGAAGAGCCCAAAGCCATTTTATGCCACTATCTGGGGTGACCTCCTCACTCGTGAGTTTTAGGTGGCTCAAGCTGAGGGAGACTCAAGCTAAGAGAGATGCTATGAGCCTTCATCTCATCACGTGGCCGGCCAGCTGCAGTAGCAGCCATAGTCATTTATTGAGCACTTACTGTGTTCCAAACAAGATGCTCAGCTCTGCACTTATCATCACATTTGACCCTCACCGCAACCCTGTAAAGCCTTTTTATTCCCATTTTATAGCTAAGAAAATGAAATCTTAGAAACATTGCCCAACTTGCCCTAATTCCTACATCTAAGAAGTGGTCAAGCTAACCTGCAAATCCAGGCTGCAAAACTGGGCTCTTAACCACTACATCATACTAGTTCCTTCCATCTGTATCAGACAGGAAAGCAGATCACATTTAACTGGAATAGTTCAAGGTGGCCTTGATAAAGGGACTAGTGATAAAGATGAGGATGGGGGTGGTATGAAGGTCCGTGCTACTTCCTTAGAGTCGGGAGCACTGCAGCTCGTATCACCCAGACCCTGAGGGGACAAGGGAGAGACAGCCTGACGGGAGTGGTGTCCTTGTCAAGGGACATGTCCAGTCTGAAGCACCACATGGAGAGGGAACCCAGGAGTAAATACCTCTGCCTTCTTCCCTCCTTCCCTTCCTTCTTTCCATCCCCAGCTGCGCTTCCCTTCAACTTGACCCAACCGGAAACCAAAGGACACAGGAGCCCACTGTGTCATCCCTTTAGGCCAGTGTTTGGCAACAAGGCGGACGGGGAAGGGTGAAGAACAGACTTAGAGGGACAAAGGAAAGACATCCTGCACCCCACACCTAACCTTTCACCCACAAATCTCCCTTGGTGTTGTTACTATTCAGGCTCTGATACTGGTATAAGGATATGATTCCAAGCAAATAGACACATTTGATGCTTTCATCTCTGCAAGAAGCTCTGCACTGGGTGCTGGGGACCCAGATGCTGCCCTTGAACCGCACATGATCTATTGATTGATCATGCCACCAACTGGTGGTTCTGAGGTGTGGTCTGGGCTGCCTGCCTCCTTGCCTGGGTCTGGGCAGTCAGATGAGATAGAAGCAGACCAACCAGCAGAAAAATCTATCTGCTGAGTTTACAAATGTGTCCATTTATCCTTAAGATTTGTCTTTTGGGGATGGAAATTGTAGTCATGGGAATGAAGTGTCCTGCCTGGGTCAAGGTGGGTCTCAGTGACTTGATCTCATTAACATCACTGTCTTAGGATGAAGAAACAAAGCCCCAGTCACAAAGGAGTTAGTCACAGCCCTAGATCTTCCAGGACTCCTGAGGTGCAGGGGGAGATGGGCAGAGACTATTTATCAGAGGACCTGCCTTCAATTCCAGCTCAGCTGTGCCCTTGAAGGAGCCACTGCCTCCCTCTGGGCCTTCCCTCCCCAGCTGCACAGAGGCAGCTGGAACCTCTGGCTCTGAGGTTTGTTGAGTCAGGGAGGAGGCCACAGCTGGAGACTCCTGCCCGCCACTCTCTCGCAATCCCCAGAGCTCTAGCCAGGCTTCCCTGCACTCAGCTATCACCCACTCCCCTTGGCCCTGGTCAGTTTACCACACCAAAGCCCATCTGAGCTCCTTACCTTCGGGTGCCCAGGCTTACTGTGAGGATAATTGTGCTGCAGTGCTGATCTGAGGGATTCAGGCACAGAGAGGGCAGCTGGGAGCCCACTTGGCTATATAAGGGGGTGAGGGACCCCCCTCTGCCATGTCCGCTCACTACCTGACATCTCAGCAGTCTGACGGACCAGAGTGTGCAGTGCTCACACAGTGATGTACCCTCAGCCCTGTATCCTCCAGCCTGGCAGGGATAAGGGAGATTTGCCTCTTACTTCCATCTCTAGCAATTTTTGTTTGCTCAACTGGCTAGTGGATTTTCAAAATGACTTTTAGAGCGGCACCTGTGGCTCATCGAGTAGGGCGCCAGCCCCATATACCGAGGGTGGCGGGTTCAAACTCGGCCCTGGCCAAAATGCAAAACAAAAAATAGCTGGGCATTGTGGCGGGCGCTTGTAGTCTCAGCTACATGGGAGGTTAAGGCAAGAGGATCGCCTAAGCCCAGGAGCTGGAGGTTGCTGTGAGCTGTGATGCCACTGCACTCCACTGAGGGTGATAAAGTGAGACTCTGTCTCTTAAAAAAAAAAAAAAAGACTTTTAGACTGTATCTTTATATTTGTATTTGCATTTCCATTTTTGTGATATGCGTGGGACTGTATACCTCAAAGCCCAAGTCCTTTATGCCCAGATCTAAGAGTGAGTCTGATTGGCTAGCACTCTGGGCCTTGCACAGATGCCATGGGGAGGAATACTGGTGACCAAGCTACCAGTGGGATGCCTACATAGACTGAAGGTGACCTGGGACAATGCCCTGGCACTCTGTCCCTCTCCGCCTCCAGAACATAGATGCACTTTGGGTAGAAGGGGTGGGGGAAAGCCCTGAATTGCCTGATTATTCAGTTAAGGGGAAAAACCCTGAACTGAACAGAGTCAGGCCTCTCAGCAACAGAAGCTAAGCGTTAAGGATACTCTTCTGTGCCCACGGGCACACCCACATGGTGCGACCCAGCCGTCTTTCCAACCTGAGCCTGTGTCCCGGGTCTCTGCAGTGAGCATCTGCCATTCTGCTGTGATGGATGGAGCAGCAAAGCCCCTTCGGGCTGGAAGCTTTGCTCCCTTTTTCAAGTAGGGCTGAAAACAGATCCCCATTGTGCAGGACCGTGACATTTTCTGTGTAATAGAGTTCTGTATCCTGCACACCCACTGCCACTGCACAGCCTTCTCTCACCCAACTCAGCTGAAAGCAGGTTACTCCTCAGATCATATATTTTTGGCTATGAGTGTACATCTGAGTGTACATGGCTATGAGTGTACATACACATGTGAGCAGGGCTTGTAGGAATGTGTGCATGTGTGTGCCCACACAAGGAACTTCATGAAATTAAATCAGATAAGCTGAGTGAAGACCCATCAAGTTCCACAGGCCCGCCAGCCTCTGAGTCAAGGTGTGCATTCATTCCAGTGAGGACGCCAATAGTCTGTTAGTAGGCCGTTCAGTGCTCTAGCCAAGAGACTCTCACCCTGTTTTTTCCAGGATCTGTTAGTATCTTGGTGTGAGTAGTCCCTCAGGGTGAAAGGTGAGGAGGGCTGTTGGGGGTTGGGGAGAACAGTTCATGAGCCCTTACTGAGATCTCAGGGCAAAGACCATCACTGGGTCTGTCCATGCAGACATCAGGTTAGAAGCACTCAGGAGTTGGGATCTGCAGCCTCCTGGTTGGGCTGATCTTGAGTAAGTTACGTCACTTCCCTGAGTCTCATTTATTTCAGCAGTCAATTAGGGATAATGATACACTCTCCCAGCATCATTAGATCGGTGTGAGAATTAGACGGGAGGCTGGGTGGGAAGACTGAGCATGGGGCCTGGCTCAGCACTCCTCGGTGGCAGTGATCCTTAGTGGTAGGATGAAAGTCTCCTCAGGATGAGAATGCCACACCCTGGGAGAGTGGAGAGCAGGGCGTCCTCAGGAAGGAGAGGACCAGGACAGTAACCAAAGTTGCTTTGTGTTGGAAATGATTCTTAGGGAGTTCTTTGTTCTCATTCTTATCCCATGAAGCTATTCCCATTTCCACCCCTTATGATAATCTTTAAACTTCAGATAAACAATGTAAGAGTTGAGAGAATTGCAGGCCTTTTAATCTCCTCACATCTCCATTCTCCACCCTACTCCCTTCCTCCACAGCATGTTGGTCATTGAGACCTTCGTTAGTGGGAGCAGCAGAATGGCTCCTGCTGAACCTGGGAAGGGAGGGTGCAGGGGGAGAAGGCAGGACAGAGGGGGAGGGCAGCTTATACCGAATGAGGTATGTCCAGCCTCCAGGTGGGGTGACTTCAGTCACAGCACTGGTCTCCTCACCCCTTGTGGTCTGCCATGCGCACCAGCCCATGCCTGACCTCAGGTTCCCTGAGGCTCTCTTGTCAAAATTGGCAGACACTTCTTGCTCGGTCTTGACCAGTTGGCCCTCTTGGTGTCTGGTGCCTTCCTTCCTTCTCAGACTCCCCTTGGATTCACTGTCCTTCCCTTGCTGGGTCTTCCTGTTACTTGAGCTGCACCTTCTCAGTCACTTCCACTGCTCCCTCACCCTGGCTGTGTCCAGGTCCTGTCCCTGGTCCCCATCCTTCCTCACTCCACACATTCTCCCTCCTTTCCAGCCTCCAGCCTGCCCAGCTTCCCAGCTCTAGACCTGTTATCTGCTAGCCTCAGGACAGTGCCACTGGGATGTCCCTATGCCCCTCAAACTCGGCCTGTCCAGAAAAGGTCTGGCAAGACCCAGGCCTGCTCCTGTCTCCTCCTTGTTCAAACTCCTCCCTCTACAAACATTTTGGGAAATAATGTGGCATCCTGTATTAGAGTAGGATGTATGCTGTCTGACCCAGCAAGTCTACCTGACAGAGACACGCATGCACGAGTACCAAAAGGCGTATCCAAAAATTTCTTGCTAGCCTAACTGAGAGTGAGATCCCATCTCGACCAAAAATACTGATAGAAAAATTAGTAGGGTGTTGTGGTGGGTGGATGCCTATAGTCCGAGCTACTCAGGAGGCTGAGGCAGGAGGATCGCTTGAGCCTAGGAGTTTGAGGTTGCTGTGAGGTAGGCTGATGCCACAGCACTCTAGCCTGGGCAACAGAACAAGACTGTTTAAAAACAAAAAATTCTTCCAACTTGTATCTCCTAAACCTATTAAAATTTTTAAAAGGAAAGAAGACAAAAAAAATAAAGAAAGAAAGAAAAGAGCCTATGTCCCATTATCCATTACATATTTTTCTGTTAGACCAATCTGGCTATATGCATTCAACATCCCATCACCTCTACCACCCTCTCTTCACCTTTACCAGAACCTAACACCTGCTCTGGGAAATCCCTACATGTGGAAAACCTTCTTCCAGCTTCAGCTTCAAAATCCCACCAGGAATTTTCTCCATATGGATAATTTTATTACCCTACTCAGACTCTACACCTTAACCAAAGTGACCAGTCCCACCTGCCACTGTATAGAGGCCCTTATTACTCTACTCGAGCTAAACAGACTGCCCAACCTAGCGTGATTACCCTCCTAACACTGACACCCAACCCCAATCCAGTCCGTGTGCAAATGCTTTCCTTACACTGTATTATGGTTTGAATGTTTGTGTTCCTCTAAAATTCATATCTAATCTCCAATATAATAGTAATAAAAGACGAAAGAAAGGAGGTGATTATGTCATGACGGCTCCTCCCTTGTAGATGGAATGAAGACCTTTATAAAAGAGGTGTCACATAGCTTTTGACCCTCTTTTGCCCTTCCACTTTCTGCCAGGTCAGGATACAGCAATAAGTTGCCACCTTGGGAGCAGACCGCAGCCCTTGCCAGACATTGAAGGTGCTGGTGCCTTGTTCTTAAACCTCCCCGTCTCCAGAAATGGGAAATACATTTCTGTTCTTTATAAATTAAAAAAAAAAAAGAATGTTCACAGCACTCTGCATAATTAATAGCCAAGAATTGGTGACCACTCAGACTCCATGAATGTCTGTGGATTCCCACAAAAGCACAGAAAAACTACACATACAGAAAAACTCACATACAGCTACTACCATTGCAGCAGTATCAAGGGACCTCTCAGACACAGTGTGGGACAGCAAAAAAGACACAGCAAAGTTCCCATTGGACAATGCTACTTACATAAAATTCAATAACCAGGCAGAACATATCTGTGGTACTAAAAGACAGGATAGTGGTCCACCTTGGGAGCACACTGTAACTGACAGGAAACCGTGGGGGCTTCTGGATCCTGGACATGTTCCATATTTGATGTGGATGCTGGTCCCATGAGTGTGTTACTTGTGAAAATTCATCAAGATGTATATTTAGGATATGTGAGTCTTTCTGTATGTGTATGAATGAAATCTTCCATGGGTTTTGACTGCATTCAAGATAAAACCCACCAATGCCTTTAGAGACTGGTAAACACAAGTCCCTTCATGACCTGGCCCCTGCCTTCCTGCCTTCCTTCCTCCCACCACCCCACCTCTTCTCTGGCCCTCACAGTCCCAGGGGATTTGCTATTCACTGAAGGCCAGTTGCTGCCAGCTTCCGGGCTTTTGCACACTACTCCATCTGCCTGGAATGTTTTTGGCAGGTCATTCCATCTGGTGACACCCAGAGATCCTTCAGGACTCCTCCATCTGGTCCCCCCCTCAGCTGACTCCGCAGTGCTGTCTTCACACCTGTAGTCCAGCCTTTGCTCCTTTGCTGGGTGTGGTTGTCATCGCCTGTCCTCCCCTCTGACTGGGAGCTCCATCTCCAAGGGACCATGTCTTTGCTCTTGTGTTTCCAGCACTAGCTTACAGCCTGGGACAAGGCATAAAAATCAAACCAAATGTAATTACACACTTACCAAGTCATTTAACTGAGAAGGACAGAAAAACATAAAGGGAGTGTAGACTTTGGCTATATAGCTATCGGTTAGAGTCATATTTTAATATTTAGAATCAGGATGTTCCTGGAAAACCTGGGAAGTCTGGTTGCCATGGATCTTCTTGTTGTTCATAAGCTAATTCATACTATAGCACAAAAAGGTGAATACAAGGTCTGACAATTAAGTTTGCAAACTCATCCTAGAAAAAGTGGTACATATCCCATTGCTGGTGTCACTGTGGTCACCACTGAAGTACACCCCTTGGCCATCTGGTGACTGTAGTGATGTTCAGCAATGAGGTATGTCGCACTTTTTCTAGCATGAGTTCGCAAGCTTACTTGTCAGACCTTGTACAAAATGGTTCTGATGGCCATTCCAGAAAAAGAGTTCCAAAATTGCTTTGCAGGATGGACTAGGCGCTGATGTTGGTGCATTGTTTCCTAAGGGTAGCACTTCACACGACTGGTGGAGTGATATTCAGCAATGAGGTATGTAGCACTTGTTCTAGAATGAGTTTGTGAACTTAGTTGTCCAACCTCGTATGTCTACATTTTAAAAGAAGAGCCCTGGAAAGGCAATGTTGTACACGGTGGAATGGAGCATACATATGGTGGCACTTCAGGCACAGTGGCTCCTTAGAGAGCACCTCCCTGCTTATGATGGTGCTGTTCTGAATGTCCATATCACATTGGTTGTCACCCTAGAATACAGATGGGCAGTGGGTTAAGCCCTATTTTCCCGAATGAGAACAGTTACAGGCAGAAAATCACCTTGGAATCCCTGAGTGTGGCCTTCTTTACAATGTTACAAGCCTCTGCTGTCCTAGCAGAGTGAGAGGTCCCTGGGAGCAGGGGCTGGTGGGTCAGGGTTCCTGAGAAGGCAGACCCTGGAAGCATGGGCTCCTTGGTTGCCTGAGAATGAAAACTGAGCAAGGGTTCCCCTAATTGCTGCAATACCACATGCTTGGGGTGTTGGGCACAAGGAGCTAACGGGGAGTAAGGCTGATGCTGGAGGATTCATATTCTCAAGTCGTGGGAAACACAGCTACCTTTTGAAAGGGGTGGGCAGGGAGGCATGGAGTAGAGCCATCCTCACGTGGGGATAGAGAAAGGAAGCACAGTTAAGAGTGTAGTTAGGGTGTTTTGTGGGCTGAAAGGAAAAGCTTGCTGCTGGTGGATTCGAATCCAGCCCAGGCCCACCCAACAACAATGATGGCTGCAACCACAAAATAGCAGGGTGTTGTGGCAGGTGCCTGTAGTCCCAGTTACTTGGGAGGTGTGAAGGCAGGAGAATCGCTTGAGTCCAGGAGTTGGAGGTTGCTGTGAGCTGTGATGCCACGGCACTCTACCCAGGGCAATAGCTTGAGGCTCTGTCTCAAAAAAAAAAAAAGAAAGAAAGAAAGGAAAAGCTTCCAGACCCCTGAGGTTACCCAGAAGATGAGAGGTGACAGAAGTAAAGTATTATCTTGGAGAGGATGGTGGTGCCAACTTCCATGGCAGGGGCCACATAGGCAGAGCTGCCAGGTGAGGAGACCAGGTTCTATGCACCCTTATCTGAGCTTGCAGTGGCAGCAGTGGGATGCCGCTTGGTGGACAGTGATGGTGTGGCACAGATTGCAGAAGACCAGGTTTCCATGCTGTGCTGCCAGGTGCCGGGAGTGATGGTTCCGAGGGTTTCTTGGTCATAGGCGCCAGGTCATTGGCTGGGAAAATCCCCTTTCTCGCTATGTCGGGGTATTTTGGGGGCCTCTCCCTGAGAGAGATACCAGATTAGAGATCTCAGCAAATTTTAATTTAGGAAAAATAAAACACAGCAGCCCTAAAGAGTAAGTTTGCTATGTATTTGACCACATATCAATTAGGAACTTCTTTGTAATAAGAGACAGAATAATGATAAAATACAAGTGAAGAAGCAAGACAAATATTTGCACATATGTAAAAAGAGATCAATGTCTGGAAAATTGGAAGAACTCCTATAAATCAGTAAGAGAGGATAGACAACAGAAAACTGGGCAAAGTGTTGGAATAGGACAGTCAAAAAGAATAAAAAGAATTCATACATGCAAAGATGCCCGCCTCTGTGGTCATCAGGGAAATGAAAGTTTAAAGGGAACACCAATGAGGAAATGAGTCGTCACCTATAAGTCTGACAAAGTTTGAAAATGTGAGTGATGCTCAATGTGTATAAGAATTACTGGCCAGGCAACTTCATGCAGCTGTTTTGGAGACCACCTGACAGACTCTATCAGAATTTAAAATACCCATACCTTTTTGTTGGCTAGTGGATCTGAAAAAACAAAAAGCACATGCCTATTATTTATTTTTTGTTCGTTTGTTTGTTTTTGGAGACAGAGTCTTATTTTGTCACTCTCGGTAGACTGCTATGGCGTCACAGCTCACAGCAACCTCAAACTCTTGGGCTTAAGCAGTTCTCTTGCCTCAGCCTCCCAAGTAGCTGGGACTACAGGCACCTGTCACAACACCTGGATATTTTTTGTTGCAGTTGTCATTGTTGTTTTGCTGGCCTGGGCTGGGTTTGAATCTGCCAGCCTCAATGTATATGGCTGACGCTGTAACCATTGAAAGCACACACCTTTATGTATGAGGCCCAGTAATTCACCTCTTGCTATCTACCCCAGAGAAACACCTGCGTATGTGCACAAAGAAGAAAAATACAAGGATGTTTATGGAAGCATTACTCATGATAGTGAAATATGGGAGGAAAATGTTCAAGAACAGAGGTGGTTAAAGACTCTGATACACTCACACTGTGCAATCCCATAGGGCACTGCAGCTCTGTGAACTTACGCTGACGATGTGGTCCAGGAGAGGGAGGCCTGAACATTTGCTTTCCTGGGTTGGCTTATGTCTCAAGGGACCTGAAGGCTGAATTGAGGACAGTGAACAGGTAGGCCCAGAAGGGCAAAGGGCCCCCAGGCAAGGGGCTAGATGGAGAATAGGGTGGAGACTATGGTTCTGCAGGTACCAGGAGCCCAAGTGCAATCAGATCAGTCAGGGTCACCCCTGAAACCATGGCCTGGGTTCAAGGAAAACCCCAAGTTCATTAGCTAGAGATCCCATGTGAAGAGCTCAACAATTGGGTGGGCACAGGATGGCCCTGAACAGGCAGATGGCATCAACTGCATCTGTCTATTCAGGGTGATCCTTTTCGGAGGGATTCCCCTCCTCTGAACTCCCGTCTAGCTGAGAGGCAGTTGGAGGTGGAAACTGTCTGAGGGATGGAGCATTTTTATATAAGACAGACTGGAATTACCTTTGTTTAAATGATTAAATCAGACCAAACTTTGAAGCAAATTAGATGATGTTTTGAAATTTTTTCTAGGGCAGCACCTATGGCTCACTGAGTAAGGGCGCCAGCCCCATATACCAAAGGTGGCGGGTTCAAACCCGGCCTCGCCAAAACTGTAAAAAACAGAAAAATAGTCCGGCGTTGTGGTGGGCGCCTGTAGTCCCAGCTACTCGGGAGGCTAAGGCAAGAGAATCACCTAAGCCCAGGAGTTGGAGGTTGCTGTGAGCTGTGTGACGCCACGGCACTGTACCGAGGGCGATAAAGTGAGACTCTGTCTCTACAAAAAAAAAAAAAACAAAAAGAAATTTTTTCTAGCTAACAAGGTAGTTAGGGTGGGGGAATTTGGGAAGAAAGTCAGATTAGTAACAAGCAAAATAATCACAGCTTTCCTGAGTGCTAGAGAGCACCATGAGCTGAATTTTGTGACCCCAGTGTAACTCACTTTTTTCATTCTGTTTCCTCTGCCTGACAGGCTCTCCCTCCCTGTTCCTTCCGTTGGTTCCTACTCATCTTTCAATTTAGCCCTGGATCCGACCTCAGGGAGCTGCCTTTGAACCTCCAGACTGATTTCCACCCCCCTGAGGATCCCTTTGTCATGGCATTTGGCACACTGTGTTGTCATGACTGCCTCCTCCAACAGACTGTGGGCTCCTAAGGGCAGAGACCATGTAATACTCACCCATGTCTCCTTAGTGTTAAGCACGATATTTAGTTAATATTTGTTGAATCCATGAGGGCATAAATGAATGAATAAATAAGAAAACCTGAAAACTGTGTGACCTTGGGCCAGTCATTTCCCCTCCCTGGACCTCTATTTTCCATCTGTAAAGCAGTGGGTGTGGGGAAGTTGGCCCTCTATCTGGCACTCCTGACCACCTGTCCTTCTGTCACAGAGCCCAACACAGCCAGACTCTCTGTCATTTTGTTACTGGAGTTGTCCCCACTGGGTCCACGGTCTCAGAAAATCGAAGAATGAATTCATGGGCCGGGAGAGTGAGCAGCCAGAGGCAGGTGTTTATTGATAAAGAGAAATTCTCCAGCACAGTGTAGGGGTCCAGAGTGGGTTGCCGTTGTTGGCTTGGGGTGTTGGGGTTTTTCTACCTTCCCCTAGGGTCCCTCTCATTGGCTTGTGTCATTTTTGTCCTGGGCCTTAACTGGTCCCCTCTTTCTTGGCAGCAGTCTTTTGTCCCCTTTACTTAGCAACTCCTGTCTCCCCTATGAGTGACTGGGGCGCATCTCTCCTCACCCACTTCCTTTATAGGTACAGCTCACACCGCCAGCCATCGTGTTCTTGGCTGGGCTCCAAGTTTCCATGTGATTTTAGGTGGGCATCAGGTAAAGAGAAGTTAAGGGAACAAGAGTGGCTAGGGGAAGAAAGGGAAGTTAGGAGGAGTACCGGGTACTTCCCTTTCTTCCCCAAGCCATGCTTGTTCCCTTAACTTCTCTTTTCTTTCCCTAACTCTCTGACCATGGGTCCCCTCACTTTTCCACCTGAAAAGAAGAGAATCCCACCTACTGCAACCTCCCTGCCTTCTCAGCCCACTCAGGCCTCCATAAATTCCTGCCACTTCCCCTCTGTAAACATGGCTCATGTGTCCTTGCGCCCTCATCCCCAAGGGACCTGACAGTTTCCACATGTGTGCAGTCACCACCTCCTTCCTAGTCCAGCAGGCAGGCAGGCAGGCCCCAGCTGAGGAGCTGGCCAGCCCACTCCCTGCCCCTGGAAAATCCCTTCCCCTTCTCAGACTCTCCTCTGGGGGTGGTTCTGCCCCTGAGAGGTTGTTCCTCTCTCCTTTGTCTGCATTTCTGTCTGTTTCATGCATCTGGTTTTGTCTTTACTGCCTTTGTTCCATCTGTCTCTCCACTTGCTCTGTGTATCAGTCCCTCTCTCCTTGTCTTTATTGTCCTGTGTCCTTCTCTCCTCTTTCCTCTCTCTGTCTAGACTCCTATTCAACTGCAGTAGCCCCCTTCCCCTCCACAGGCCTTATCCTCTCCAAGCTTGGCTGAGGGGAGATCTCAGTTTCTCTGAAGCCCTTCCTGGCTTGTGACACAGACTCTGACGAGCCTGAATTCCCTTCCCAGGGGTGGTGCTCCAGGACAGCCCGGGGAGTGCAATGTATGCACACGTCCTCCTCTAAGGGAGAGAAGGGAATGGCTGTGACCCAGGGCCAAGGTCATCTTGGCCTTTACCTGGCTTAGATCCTTCCCACCCCACCCTGCATGAATCAGCCTGGACCCTTTCTCTAACTGCTCTGGTGCCCTGTCCAGGGAGCAGCCCCCCAAACAAGGGCTGCACTCTTAGGCACCCAGGTGTTGCCTTCTTCCTGCTGGGCTGGGCTATTAGCTATCTCAGCTGCTTCAGTTGACAGGAATTAGACGCCAGACCCCAGCCTGAGGGATGTAAGAAAGACCAATCATGAGATGGAGAAGCACAGGAAGTGAGAATGGAATGTGAAACCCGAGATAGGAATCAAACACCGGGCCCTGTTGGATTCTGGGCTCTGCCCCTGGCCAGGGGTTGGCCTTAGGAAAACTACTTCCTATTTCTGAGCCTCTGGTTTTTGTTTTTGTTTTTGTTTTTGTTTTCCTATAAAATGGGACAACAAATTCCCTCCTCATGTACTGTTATGGGAATTAAAATTTTTTTAGGATATACAAGTGAGCAAGGATACCCAAGATGGGTGAGGTCTAAGAGAACAGGTCTTTTCAAGGAGACCACAAGGATACTTGCAGGGTCCTCTCCATGGTGACTCAGCTCTTGGGAATTTATAAACTTGGAAATTCCCACTTCTGTGAAACCCTGTAGTTCTGTGGGGGCTGGAATAGCATCTCCCGCTTGATTCAAACTGGCCAGTGAGGAAGGTACCTGTGGGCTGGAACTTTTTGACTGGAGATAAAAAGGGAAAGACCAAGCCACTATGCCGTAAGCTCCCGGCCGGTGAATAAAGCTCTTCCTCTTATAAACATGGTGTTTGGGTGCTATCTCTCTCTGTTGGGCCTTGTCTTCCTGCAACACAAGTGTAAATTTACTTTATATTAGAGGGAGGGAAGAGAGTGGGGAAATTAAATGTCAAGACATGGATAAAACCTTTAATGCTGAAAGCTCATGATAAATGTTACTTGAGAGGGAATCTGACTTTTTGGCAAAGGAGTAAGCTAGGAGTCAGGAGAGCTGTGTTCAAATCCCATCTATGCCTCCGGGGCTGCCCCAGGGGATGCTTAAAACAGATCCGCAAATAAATAAGTGAAGGGATGAGGGGATGAAAGTGGAATCTCAGTCACTGATCACTGGTGGCCTTGGATACATTATAGTTCCTCAGTAACACAGAAATATAAAACTTACCTTGCAAAGTTGTTAGGAGAATGAAATTAAATAAAGAATGTAAAAGTGCATAGCTGGTGCTCAATAAATATTAGCCCTTACATTAAATTACAGTAACAAAAAACAAAACAAAACAAAATTAGGATACTCATAGTATAAGAATTAAAATGAAAAATGCAGTGGGGTGCAGTGGCTCACACCTGTAATCTCAGCACTTGGGAGGCTGAGGCAGGTGGATTGCCTCAACTCACAGGTTCGAGACCAGCCTGAGCCAGAGTGAGACCTTGTCTCTAAAAATATCTGGGTGTTGTAGCGGGCGCCTGTAGTCCCAGCTACCTGGGAGGCTGAGGCAAGAGAATCGCTTAAGCCCAAGAGTTGGAGGTTGCTGTGGGTTATGACACCACTGCACTCTACCAAAGGTGACAAAATGAGGCTCAAAAAAAAAAAAAAGAAAGAAAGAAAGAAAAAGTATAGAGAGCCGGCTGTGAAACTGTCAGAGTCCTCACAGCCTGGGGAACATTCAGAGAATGAACCCCCAACTGCTTGTCCTCTGTTCCTAAAACAGCCATATTCCTTTCTTCATGTTCCCTTTGCCAGAAGTCATTTCTTTGTCTGATTAACTATGCAGAGATCCTTGAAATCTCTCCCTTCTTTCTCCTTGTCATATGCTAACAAAGTTAAGTAGTAACCACTAAGTCACATAGTTTTTCCTTTGTTTTCTTTTCTTTTTAAAGACAGAGTCTCAGTTTATTGCCCTTGGAGGAGTCCTGTAGCGTCACAGCTCACATCAACCTCCAGGTCTTGGGTTTAGGCAATTCTCTTTCCTCAGCCTCCCAAGTAGCTGGGACTACAGGCAGCCGCCACAAAGCTTGGCTATTTTTTTTGTTTGCAGTTTGGTGGGGGTTGGGTTTGAACCTACCACTCTCGGTATATGGGACTGGCACTCTACTCACTAAACCACAGGCACCACCCATATGGTTTTTTTTTTTAGAGATAGAGTCTCACTTTGTTGCCCTCGGTAGAGTGCTGTGGCGTCACAGCTCACAGCAACCTCTAGCTGTTAGGCTTAGGCGATTCTCTTACTTCAGCCTCCCAAGTAGCTGGGACTACAGGCACCCGCCACAACGCCCGGCTTTCCTTTGTTCTGTTAACTATGCTGGATCATTATGCAGCCTTAAAGAAAGATGGAGACTTTACCTCTTTCATGTTTACATGGATGGAGCTGGAACATATTCTTAGCAAAGTATCTCAAGAATGGAAGAATAAGTATCCAATGTATTCAGCCCTACTGTGAAGCTAATTTAGAGCTTTCCTATGAGGGCTATAACCAAACTATAGCACAAGAAAATGGGGAAGGGGGCAAGGGAAGGGAGGGAAGGAGTGAGGTTGGGGTGGAGGGAAGGGGTGAGGTTGGGGTGGAGGTAGGGGTGGAGGGAGGTGGAGGGGTGAGGTTGGGGCCACACCTGTAATGCATCTTTGAAGGGTACAGGTGACCCTTACTAAATGCAGAATACAAATGTCTTCATATAATAACTAAGAAAATGCCATGAAGGCAATGTTGAATAGTTTGATGAAAATATTTCAGATTATATATGAAATTAGCACATTGTATCCCATGATTGCACTAATGTATACAGCTATGTTTTAATTAAAAAAAAAAAGAAAAAAAAGCTATATGAATACATTAAAGTGAAAAACACTATCATAGCTATCCATTAAGTTATTTTAGCATTTTCTTCTGGATTTTATTTAAAGGCAAACAACTTCATAAATATATATATATATATACACACACACACAGATACACACACATATATACATATAAGAACTTTAATATATATGTAATATGTATAATAACATATACACTTATTATATATTCTACTTTTTCATTTAACCTTATACTAGAAAACATATATACTCAAAATAATTAGAATTTTAAACACTTTACATGTATTGACTTGAAATTTTTCCTCTAAGCAATTTTACTATAGCAAACTTTAAAAAAAAAAACTTGCTGAATTGGAAAAACTTATTGTTAAGTTAATAAATAAGGCTGTAATGACTGTCTCCTCATTAATAACTTTTTTCTATTGTGTTAACTTTTTGAAAGTATGCTTTTTTTTTTGAAGTAACTTTTGATTTGAAAAATTTCAAAGATAGCACAGAAGTTCCTGTATCCTTTTCACTTGGCTTTCGTGGTACATTTTTCAAAATTTTAAACACTAGCATTAAACCACAGACTGTAGACATATCTCGCTAGTGTCTCCATTAATGATCTTTTTCCTACTATAGGGTCTGATTGACAATAGCACATTGCCTTAGTCCCCGGGCCGCCTCAGTTGTCCTTACTCCGTTTTAGTTCCTCAGACTTCCCGTACGTTTCATGATCTTGAAACTTGTGAAGAATCCGCCCCCGGTATTTTGTACAACACCTTTCAGCCTGGGTTTGACTGTTGTTTTCTCATGACGATATAGAAGTTAGAGATTTTTGAGAAGAGTATCAAAAAGATGATGTGTCCCATTTGTGTCGTATCGGGGAAGGAAGCTATGATAATAACATGACCTCACTGGTGTTCTTAACCTTGCAACTTTTGAAGAAATTTCAGGGAGACTGAAAAAGACACTTGGCTGTTTTTTTCCCCCCATATCTGCAACATATTTACTTTTCAAAGGAATAGATTTTGGGAGAAAAAACATGTAGCCGAATTATGGAATAGGAAATAAGTAACGAATATCTTATAAGCGCAGCAAACTAGGACAGAGAATACCCGTGAAAAACTCCATGAAGTTTTAAAGATCTAGATATTCCCTTAGCAGGGGTGAAAATTTCAGTTTCAGGAATTTGGATTTCAGGCTTTAGTCCTTGTCTTTGGATGGAACACCGGATATGTGGCAAAGTCCATACTTCTTTTTTTTTTCTTTTTTTGAGACAGAGTCTCAAGCTGTTGCCCTGGGTAGAGTGCTATGGCGTCACAGCTCACAGCAACCTCAAACTCTCGGGCTTAAGTGATTCTCTTAACTCAGCCTCCCAAATAGCTGGAACTACAGGTGCCACCACAATGCCCGGCTATTTTTTTGTTGTAGTTGTCACTGTTGTTTAGCAGGCCTGGGCTTGATTTGAACCTGCCAGCTCCAGCGTACGTGGCTGGTACCCTAGCCGCTGAGCTACAAATGTCAAGCCAAGGCACAGTCCTTACTTTTGACCAGATTTGAACAGAAGACTAGACCCTCAGCCCAAACAGAGGTAGGTGAAATGTTTCATTGCATGTGTCTAATATCTATGGACCCCCCACCTCATAATACAATGCCACATGAGATTGGATGTCCTCTTGTATGTTAATTATCTCCAATGCCAGGGTAAGGTACCACACTTGCTGCAGCCTTTCTGACATATACGCAGTTTTTGATCAGTCCTTTCATTCCCATGTGATTGCCTTGCAAACTTTTGGGTCACATGTGGGTACTGTGGAGAAGGAGTCATCCTGGCTAACTGCAGTGGTCTCCTGGGAAAGGTGCCAGCACAGCTCAGGACTAGGTTGAGCTGCCATAGCTACTGAAGTCATGGGGCATCTCTTGACAGTTCTTTTGATGGCTGAAAGTGGCTTGGAGAATCCAATAGTGATTAAAGATTTTGATATTCTGAGACACTGTTTCTATTGTTGGCATAATATAGAAACTATTTTTCAAAGAATGGGAAGACCAAAGATATATCATATGCATATATAATCAGGTGATAGAAATATTTTATCTTGTAATTTTTCTTGATGGATACTAACTAGTGTTTGTATATTTTTATTATTCCCTCTCCATCTTTGACAGTCTTTATTATTAAAAAAACTTCAGAAATTATATCAAATTTTCTCTTGTAAATGGCACCAATTGGTTCTGGGATTGCGGTGATGTGTAACATACCATAATTTTTTCCCCCAAGTTTCATTGCAATGTATCTAGAAGTGAGATCAATTTATTTTTATTTACTTATGCTTCATTGAGCTTCATCAAACTATTGGCTGATATCTTTCATCAGTTTTAGAAAATTAATAGCCAGCATCTTTCGAAATATTGACTATACTCCATTCTCCCTTTCTTCTAATTTCTTTTCCACATTTTTCATCTCTGTCCCTCTATATTACATTTTGGGCCATTTCTTAAAACTTGTCTTCTAATGTATGGAGAATTCTCTCATCTACTGTATCAATCTGCTGCTTTACCCATCCACTGAATATTTGTTTTCTATTTGCATTATTGTATTCTTTATTCTTTATTTCTAGAAAGATTTATTTGGTACTTTTCCAAAAAGTTTACTCATTATTATTGTTTCATTTTTTTTCTTTTCTTTTTTTTGAGGTAGAGTCTCACTATGTCACCCTTGATAGAGTGCCGTGGCATCACAGCTCACAGCAACCTCAAACTCCTGGGCCCAAGCAGTTCTCTTGCCTCAGCATCCCAAGTAGCTGGGACTACAGGTGCTCACCACAACGCCCGGCCATTTTTTGGTTGTAGTTGTTGTTGTTTGGCAGCCCGAACTGGGTTTAAACCTGCCAGCTCCGGTGTATGTGGCTGGCACTCAGGCCACTGAGCTATAGGTGCTGAGCCTGTTATTGTTTACTTTTTAATTGCCAAGTGCATTTTTTACAATGTCTTTCATTTATTTAAGTATAGTAATATATTAGTTATCTATTGCTGCATGTCAAATTACCTGAAAACCTAGCAGCTTAAAACAACAGCCATTTATTGTTTTCCATTTCTTATGGGTCAGGAATCCTGGCACCACATAGCAGCTTCCTCTCCTTCAGACATTCTCACAAGGGTGCAGTCAAGGTATTGCAGGGCTGTATATCAAGGTTGGATTGCTGCAATCAAGGTCAGTGCTTGGTTTCACATGGGTTTTGCTAGACTTAGTTCCTCACGTACTGTTGGATTAAGCAGCTAAGTTTCTTTCTGGCACTCAGCTAGATGTCACACCCAGGTCTTTGCTACGTGGGCCTCACCAGCCTGCTTCATCAAAGCAAATAAGTCAAGGAAGCATGGAAGAGAGAGTGCTGGCAAAACAGAAGCTACGTCACAGGTAATGATGAAAGTAATATTCCATCACTTTTGATGTATGTTATTTATTAGAGCAAGTCACCACACCCATTCCTGCCAATCAAGGGCATAGAGGTAAACCAATGAGCCATGTTAGAAAACTGTCTATCAATTAAATAGCTATTTTATAGACAATGTCTTTTAATTCCAATATCAGAAGTCTCCACATGCCTATCTCTGCTCTGTTATTTTTATTGCTTTACACTTTTATGGAGCTTTGTTTCCTTGTATGTTTTATTACTTTTGACCATGAACTATTGATTTTAATCTGCTTTCTCTGTGGAATTTTTTTACTGAGGTCTAGAATGAAAGTGAACTTCTTTTGGGAAGATTTTTATTTGCTTCCATCATATGCCAATCAATATGCAATTAACTTTTTTTCTTGAGGTGTTTGGATCACTAAGATAGTCTGAATATATGCTGAAAACTTGTTTCACAGTTAGCTCAAGATTCTAAATTATGAGTAAAGGTGTTTCCTTCTCTTCTATTTGTTTAGATTTGTGACATTTGGTTTCCTTTAATGTCTGCTGGGTAAGAGGAAACATGTTTATTTTTATTTTTATATTCTATATTGTGTAAGGGACCCTAATTATATTTTATTTCAAAATATTAAAGAGGGTGTAGGGTGTGGTGGCTGAACACCTGTAATCCTAGTACTTTGGAAGGCCAAGGCAGGTGGAACGCTTGAGCTCAGGAGTTTGAGACCAGCCTGAGAAGATAGAGACCTGTCTCTACTAAAAATAGAAAAACTAGCCTGACATTGGGGCACCTGTAGTCTCAGCTACTTGGGAGGCTGAAGCGAGAGGATCACTTGAACCTGGGAATTTGAGGTTGTTGTGAGCTATGACATCATGGTACTCTACTCCGGGAGCCAGAGTGAGACTCGGTCTCAAAAAGAAAGAAAGAAAGAAAGAAAGACAAATGTTTTGTTACTTGGATACCTTGTATCCATGAATAATAGATCTATGTCAGGGTTTTAAGTGTGCCCACTACTACAATGGTGTTAATTCTACCTGTTAGATAAATTTATACCCCTCCCCCAATTCCACTCTCCTCTCTTCTTGTTTTCTAATGACTTTTACCTTGCTTTGTGCCCATTGCTCAGCTGCCAGCTAGTGAAGACTTGGGGTGTTTGTTTTTCCTGAGGTAACTTCATTTAGGATTATGGTCTCTGGTTCCTTCCATGTTGCTAAAATGACATTATTTTCATTCCTTTTTATGGCCGAGCAGTACTCCACTATATATATGATATATATAATATGTAAAGTATATATATAAATGTGTGTATAATATAGATTAATATAGATAAATATGTATTCTGTATGATATAAAACATAATATTAAAATATGCAATGTATACATAATATAAAAATATATGACATATATAGAGTATAAAAAAGTATATATATATATTTGAAACTGACAATTAAGTTTGTGAACTCATTCTAGAAAAAGTGCTATATACCTTATTGCTTAATATCACTATGGTCAAATTTAAATTACTCCCCTTGGGAAGCTATGCACTGATGCCAGTGCCTAGTTCACACTTCAAAGCAATTTTGAAGCTCTTTTCTCAATGGCCATCAGAGCTATTGTGGCATTACCCTGGATGTTCTGAATGTCATCAACATGTCTTACTCTCAATATTTTCTTTATTGTTGGGTAAAGAAAAAAGTCATTGAGGGCCAGATGAAGTGAGTCAGGTGGGTGTTTCAATACAATTATTTTTTTTCTGTCCAGAAACTCCCTCACAAACAATTCCCTATGACCTGGTGCATTGTTGTGGTACAAGAGCCATGTGTTGTTGATCAAGATTTTCTGTTAAGGTTTTCCTGAATCTTTATCCATATTTACTTGCTCTCCTATGTTTCTCACAGTCAGCTGACAATTTTAACACACGATTCAATGAATTTTTCAATGTTTTCATAAGTTCTGCTGGTTATTAGATATGCTGACCTCTCTTCATCAGCAACGCTTCCTCTCACTTCAGAAAAGCATTTTATCTATTTGTACACTGCTGTTTTCTGAATGGCATTATCCCCATAAACTTGAACTAGCATGTCCCTGGATTTTATTGCCACTCTTGCCTTGTTTAAAAGAAATTTATGAATGTTCGTTGCTCTAATTCAAGGTGTGACATTCTTGTGACAGCCCCCCAAAACACACAACAACAATAACGATCTGAACTCAGCAAGACACCACTACATGTTGACATGAACACAACTGTGAGACACTGATACACAAAGGTTATGAAACCTCACTGCATTGTTTGTACAGTGCTGCCAATGTAAGCAAACTTGTCGCACCTCATATACATAGGTGTAATATACATATATACACACTTATACACAGAGGGTGCCAAAAAATGTATACACATATTAAGAGATCTTCTTGGAAGTAAAACTGATCACTCTCAGCAAGTGTGCAAACTATAGGTGAAATGGATGTGCAGAACACGTCTAGATACACTTAACCAGGAATGACTCCTTCAATTCATCTTCAAAAAGTAATACATAGATAATATCTCATAAAATGTATATACTTTTTTTGGTACTCTCTGTATACATACACCACATTTTTTTTATCCACTCATGAATTGATGGGCGGCACTTATGTTTTTTTTTTTTTTTACATTAACAGAATTTTTATTTGGGGATTAAATTTAATGTTTAGTTACAAACATATAACACTCATATATGGGAAAACGAGCAGAATTTGAGCTCAGCATCACATAATTATTGTCACTATTTTCTTTTTCTTTCTTTTTTTTTTATTAAATCATAGGTGCGTACATTAGTGCAATCAAGGGGTACGATGTGCTGGTTTCATATAGAATCTGAAATGTTTTCATCAAACTGTTTAGCATACCCTTCATGGCATTTTCTAAGTTATTGTATGAAGACATTTGTATTCTGCATTTAGTAAGTTTCGCCTGTATGATGGGCACTTATGTTGATTCCACATCTTTACTATTATGAATTTTGCTATAATACATATTCAAGCACAGGCACCTTTTTGATAAAGTTATTTATTTTCCTTTGGGTAAATACCAATCAGTGGGATTGCTGGATGAATGGTAAGTCTAAATTTATTCCTTTGAAGAATTTCCATACCATTTTCCATGGAGGCTACATTAATCTGCAGTCCCACCAACAGTGTGTAAGCATTCCTGTCACTCTGTATCCATTCTAGCATCTATTATTTTTGGACTTTTTAATAATGACCATTCTGACAGGGATAAAGTGGTATCATTGTGGATTGAATTTGCATTTTCCTGGTGATTAGTGATACTGAGAAATTTTCCAAGTATGTGTTGGCCATTTGACTATCTTCTTTGAAAATCTTTTGCTCATGTCTTTTGCCCACTTTTTAATGGGGTTATTTGTTTCTCTCTTGCTGGTTTGTTTGACTTCTTTGTAGATTCTGGCTATTAGCCCGTTATTGTATGTACAGTTTGTGAATATATTCTCTCATTCTGTAGGTTGTCTATTATATTCTCCCATTTTGTATGTTGTCTATTAACTCCCTTTATTCTTTCTTTCTTTTGCTGTTCAGAAGGTTTTTAACTTAATTAAGTCTTAGTTATTTATTATTATTGTTGAGATATATTTGCCTTTGGAGTCTCGGGCAGCAAGACCTAGGCCAATGTCTAAAAGAGTTTTTCCTATGTTTTCTTCTAGAATTTTTAGGGTTTCATGCCTTACATGTAAGTCTTTTTTATCGATTTTGAATTAAATTTTGTATATGGTGAAAGATATGTTCTACATGTGGCTACCCAGTTTTCCCAGCAACACTTACTGGGTATTTTTCTGCTTTGTTAGAGACCATTGCTTTTGGATAAATGGATTTATTTCTGGCTTCTCTTTTCTGTTCCATTGATCTATGTTTCAACTTTTTTATTAGTAGAATGCCATTTTAGTTATTATAGCCTTGTAGTAAAAATTCGAGTGAAGTAATGTGATGACTGCAGCTTTGTTTTTTTAACTTAAGATTGCTTTGGCTATTCAGAATCTTGTGTGGTTCCTCATGAAGTGTAAAATTATTTTTTCTAGATCTGTGAAATGTAACATTGGGGGAATCCTCCCTAACTCATTCTATGAAGCCAGTTTCAACTTAATATCAAAACCAGGAAAGGACACAACAAAAAAGAAAACTACAGACCAATATTCCTTATGAACATAAATGCAAAAAGTCCTCAAACAAATAACACTATAGAAAACTGAATTCCACAGTACATCAAAAAAATAATTCACCATGATAAGGTGGATTTCATCTCAGGATACAAGAATGGTTAAACATACACAAGTCAATGATTCACTGCAAAAACAAAGACCATTAAGATCATCTCAATGGATGCAGAAAAAGCATATGATAAAGTCAGAAAACTTTCATGACGAAAACCCTCAACAAACTAGGCATAGAAGGAACAAACTTCAAAATTATGAAAGCCTCTTATGACAAACCCAAAGCTAACATCATAGTGAATGGGGAATATTTGGAAGCATTCCCAGTAAAATCTGGAATAAGACAAGACTGACCACTGTCATCACTTCTATTCAACAAAGCACTAGAATCCTAGCCAGAGCAATCAAGCAAGAGAAAGAAATAAAGGGTATCTAATTTGGGAAAGAGAAAGTTAAACTACCCCTCTTCACTGACAATATGATCATCTATTTAGAAAACCCTCAAGACTACACCAAACAACTCCTGAAACTGATAAATAAGTTCAGTAAGTGAGGTTACAAAATCAATGTACATAAACCAGTAGCATTTCTATCCACCAGTGACAGTCAAGCTGAGAGTCAAATCAAAGTCTCAATATCATTCACGATAGCCAAAAATAAAATAAAATATTTAGAAATATACTTAACTAAGGAGATGAAAGAGCTCTATGAAGAGAACTATGAGACACTACGAAAAGAAATCTCAGATGACACAAACAAATGGAAAAACCTCCCATGCCCATGGACTGGTAGAATCAACATTATTCAAATGTCCATATTGCCTAAAGCAGTTTAGAAATTCAATATAATTCCTATCTAAATGGCAATATCGTATTTCACAGATCCATGTACTCTAGTTTTATGGCAGAAAGATATGCTTATAGACTTCTCACACCGGGTAGATATTTTAGCTCCTATTCTTTATGTCATGTAAAACTATAAACACCAAAGCTCAAATTCATCCAGGGCAATAAACACATTCAGGGTGACATTTGCCTTTGTTACTCTATCAGACCCCTGCATTTCTGCCTTCACTCATTGCTGTGTCTAGAGGACTTTTTGCTAACTCATCAATGCATCTAACATTTAGAAAGATTTTTTTCTAAGATATTTTGTTGTTTACAATGAGACTTTATCCAGTTTCCTGACACATCAGAAACAGAAAAATTGAGAGTCCCTAATGGTTCATTTTATTTAACAAATATTTATTGATCAGATGTCAGGGCCCAGGTTCTACACTGCACCTTGGAATATCAGATACTTTTCTATCTTCAAGGAGACAATTATGCAAATTGTGAAATAATGTAATATAAATTCCTTAGTTAAGCAAACTTGTTACTATGGGGGTTGCAGAGGAAGCATCACTAACTCCGCCCCAACAAGACCTCATATTATTTATCTAGTTTTCACATATTGAAGAATAACCAAGGTAGCCTTACATTTTCCCCATCTAGCAGTCCTTGACAAAAGCATACTTCGTTTTTTTCCCTTACTTTGTTTACTTTTTTTATTTATTTTATTTTATTTTATTTTTACTTTATTTTATTTCAAAATACTTATTAAAAGGGTACAAATGTTTTTGTTACATGGATACTTTTTTATTAATTTTTAATTAAAATCATAACCTGCATACATTTGTGGGGTACCATGTGATAATTTGATATACAATGTGGAATGCTTAAATCAAACTAATTAACATAACCATCACCCCACTTATTTTTTGTGGTAAGACATTTATAATATACTCTTAGTTGTTTTGAAATGTAACCTTGCATTGTGCATATTAGGTGAGATCCCACAAAAAAAGCATACTTCTGATAAAATATTTACCAAAGATGTGACACTTGTTACATTTTTTTTTAAAATACATGTATTTTATTATTCTTCATTACATTATTTCTCCCCCCACCCCTCAGTGGTAAGACAGAATTTATTTACAGAAAAGAATACAGAAAACACTAAAGCTCCTGGTAGAGGGAGAGAATTCAAGTGGGGAGAGAGAAGCTCTCTCCGTTCCTCTCCCGGTCTTTCCCCGTCTCCTCCTT